>PITB01014740.1:0-45055 GCA_004024585.1 Paradoxurus hermaphroditus
TTTTTTTTTTTAATGTTTATTTTTGAGAGAGACAGAGTGCGAGCAGGGGAAGGCAGAGAGAGAGGGAGACAGAGAATCTGAAACAGGCTCCAGGTTCTGAGATGTCAGCACAGAGCCCGACGCGGGGCTCGAACTTGGGAATGACGAGATCATGACCTGAGCCGAGGTTGGAGGCTCAACCAACCGAGCCACCCAGGCGCCCCACTTTTTTTTTTTTTTTAAGAGAGTCTGCCGGTTAAGGTAGATGGTTATTTCCATCCCACTCTCTCCCCACCCTACCTACACTGCTCTTTAATTCTGGGACTTCTTCCTTCTCCTGCCAGGATCTAGGCACCCTCCCAGTACCAACCTCTTCTCTATGCTCTGTGGATTTGGAGAGTCCCCACTTTTCTTTTCTTCGCCTCTAATCACGTCACAAAACTCAGACTTCCGTTTTGCTCAGAGGCCCTTGAATTACTTACCCAGGTGTGGACCTGTGTCCTTCCTTATGAGAGAGCTGGTCCTGGTCTTTGAGGACCGTTTCCTTGCGAGAAGACAGGCCTTGAAGGTTCCACCCGCAGAGGGCATTATGGAAAGGGCCAGACAAATGGCAGTGGGCGTGAGGTGAAAGGTCAGGAACAAGGTCGGTGATTTCTTGGGCGGAGGATAGTTCTTGGCAAGGGTCATAACTATATTAGGGCCAGTAATAATCCTTTTCCTATCTGGCCCTTGGGCTGTTGTCAAGATCAAGTGAGATTACGTTCTGGAACCACTTTGTAACATGTAAAGCCCTTTGTAACCTGTTAGGTGTCAGCAGCTAGCAAAATTGTCTACATCCCACACGTGTGGTGGCAGGAAGGGCACTGGATGGAGAGTCAGGAGCCATGGGGCTGCTACCAACTTTTTGACAGAGAGTAGCGAGATTCCCTCTTTGGCAAATCGATTCAGTCACGTGTTGAACACCTACCTGCGTCAGTGGTTCTGGGGATGCCTAGGGGAATGAAATAGGCAAGTTCTCCTGGAACTTGCACTCAAGAGGGGAGACAGACAACAAACAAGTAAACAAACAGATAATAAATAGTAAAGAAATACCTGAGGCTCATGGCGGTGGATGGGACACACGCATCCCCTTTGGCTCCCTCCTGAAATCACACTACGAAGACAGTAAAGGGGTCTTTTAGAAAGGCTCCCAAGCCACGAGGGCAGGGCGAACGATAGAGGATGCAGTGCCGACACACGCTTGGAAGCTGGAAGGCAGATGAGTGAGTGGTAACTGGAAACGAACTTCGTAGACTCGTGGAAGTTGAATCCTAAGCCAATGGCGGGAAAAGCCAGGACTCAACCAGTTTTGACTGCACAGGCCACAGAAGGCCCACAAACGAGTAGCAGCTGGTCCCTCTGGAAGTGGAGGGGAAGGCAAACTAATATCAGGAAGATTGGTTGAAAATTTATTTCAAGAAATCCCCAGAGGTCCTCCTCAGTTCTCGGATATGAGGTAACTGCACTTCACCCGGGAAAAGACCTACAGTTAACACGGAGGGGCTTTGGAACCTGGGACACCAGACAGACTTGGAAGAGGCATCGGCCTGTCAAAAGGAGATGAGAGGAATGCTGGGTGCCCTCTTCTCTGTTTGGCTGCTAACTCACTGATAGTCCAACTTTCATCCTCCCGGAAGGGGATTAGAAGACTTGTTTGTTTTTTGGGAAATTTGATCAGCCCAAGAAGAAAAACCCTAAGTGTTGACGTTGGAGCTTCCTCAACTAGGTGACCCAGCAGAGTCATCCGACAGTGAAGCCTAATTCATGTGCTCGCTGCTTCCATTCATTATTTCGTACCTGTGGCAGGCAGCCTCCAAGATGGCCCCAGTGATCTTGCCTGGTGGTATTCACTCTTGGGTAATTCCCTCTCCCTTTGAGAATGGGCTGAGCAGAAAAATGGCGGAAGATCATGTGGACGATTCGGTTTATAAGATGGCTACTTTCTGTCTTGGTTTCTCTTGCGCTCTTGCTCGTTTGCTATGGTGGAAACCAGCTGCTCTGTGGAGAGGCCCACACGGTAAGGAAGGTTAGAAACTTAGGGAGACCTCCAGCCCACAGCCAGTGAGGCACTGAGGCCCTCAGTTTTATAGCCCTTAAGGAACCAAATCTCATCAACAACTATATTGTTACTGTGACTATTTTCAAACATGATCAAAAGTAGAGGGAATAGTATAATAGAACCTAATTAATCCATCACCCAGATTCAACAGTTTTTGAGATTTTACCATAGTGGCTTCTTCCATTCCATTCCATTCCATTCCATTCCATTCCATTCCTTCTTTTTTTTTTTTTTTTTTTTAAGTAGGCTTCACGCCTTGTGCAGAGCCCAATGCAGGACGTGAACTCAAAACCCTGAGATCAAGACCGGAACTGAGGTTGAGTCAGACACTTAACCCACTGAGCCACCTAGGTGCTCCTTTCTCTTCCGCTTTTAAAGCAAACCCTGGAATCATCTCCTATTACTCTTTTTGTGAGTATTTTTTATATACCTCAAAAATATTAGTCCCTGCTTTCTCTTTAAGATGAGTAGACAAGCAAGAATTACCAGACAGCTGATGAAAACTTCTACCATATAGGAACAGAGACCCATGCCAACAAGAAAGCTTAGAGCGGAGAGGTGAAAATTCCTCCGAAAGACCAGAGTGGATCTTAGAACCATTAAACAAGATCAAGACTAAAAGAGAGCACTTGGAAGTGAAAAGGGATAGCAAAAGGAAAAATTAAATAGAAGGGCGGGAAGATAAACTTGAAGAGATCTCACTGAAAGTGGAACCCAAACGTGGAGAGACGGTAAACAGGGGCGAAGGGGAAATTAGCGGGCTAGGCTAGGGGGTCCTCCCTGCCCCAGATGATAGGAGTTCCAGAAAGAGCGAAGAGGGGAAATGAAGGCAAGGAAATAATCACAAAACGTTTGAAGAGAGATTCCCCAAACAGAAGGATATTCTTTTGCAGATGGAAAGAGCCCCTTGAGTGGCTGGCACAGAAGGATGAAATTTTAAAACACTGTGAGAAATGTCAGGCCCTACAGGTTTCCAGTGAGAAAAAGGCCCCAAACGAGGAATCAAGGAATCAGAGTGTCTCGGGAATTTCCAGTAAGACCAGAAGCTAGAAGGCAGTGTCATGCTGCCTTGAAAATTCTGAACAAAGATTATTTCCAATCTAGAGTTCCACACATCGTCCTTACCAATGAAACACAAAGGTAGAATAATTTCTGACGTGCAGAGCCCCAAAACATTTACTGTCTTTAAAAATTTTTTTTAATGTTTTATTTATTTCTGAGCGAGAGTGAAAGTGGGGGAAGGGCACCAAGAGAGGGAAACACAGGATCCGAAGTGGGCTCCAGGCTCTGAGCTGTCAGCACAGAGCCCAACACGGGGCTCGAACTCATAAACCGTGAGATCATGGCCTGACCCAAATTCGGACTCTTAACCGACTGAGCCACCCAGGCGCCTCTCAAAACGTTTACTTTCTAAGGAAGCTGCTAGAGGACATAAACCAAGGAAGGGAAACAAGAGCAGAGAGGCAGAAAGCCTCTCAACAGCCTCCAGGGGCCGACTAGACACCTGCCATAAACCGCCACCCATCCAGACCGGAGCGGCTCAGAAAGTTCTGGGGGAGATTTCTTTCGGAAAATGAAATCCAGATCTTGCTAATACCACTGAAGGTCTCAGAAGGAGAGAAAGAAGACCATTGGCAAAGAGTTTGGGGGGAATTAGTGCTAGGCATCTAGAAAAGCAAGCCAATGAAAAATAAGGCAGTTATTAATCCTACAGGGTGGGGAAATGTGTGCAGAGCAGAAGAATAATGAGAGTGTACTATAGAATTTCACTATTTACATAGTCACGATAGTGTAAGCATTGAGTATTGTAACACGGTGATGACGTGATTGGGATACCGAGCGGGGAGGTGTGTGTGTGTTCATGTTTTGGAGAGAGTTAAGTCTTTATCTGCCATCCGGGGGATGTTAACAGATCAAACCTGATGTTAAAAAATGAAGAAGTATAGTAGAGTAAGCAAGTTCTTTACAGATGTGAGGCATATGTGGTTAGTTGAGGGGAGGTGAACGCCATCGCCTCCAGGAAGGGGTAAATGTCCTGGGTGGGGCGACAGGTGAGGGATGCTGTTTTTCCCAGCAAACTGTTTGACTCATTAAAGTACGTGCATGTGTATCTTTCATAAAAATAAAGAGGACGATGACCATAGATGCTATCAGGTTGCGCCCAGTGCAGTGAAGTCAGAAACTCGGGGTAACGTGAGTGAGCGAGCGTGTGCGAGGGAGGCAGGCACTTCTGGAGTGGGTCAAGGAAAAAGTCCTGTGAGCTAATGAAATTGAAGTCACTGTGCCCTCGCTGCTGCCTTCTCGGAACCACCCCCCACCCCCCGCCCCCTCCGGCCTGTCCGGCAGAGGATCGGGACCAGACATAGTGATTCTCAACCCTGGGAACTTCCCAGGCACCCGGGGGGCTGTAACACAATAAAATACTCAAACGCACTGGCATGTTTCAGAAGCTCCTCAGGTGGCTCCAGAGTGCCGCCTGGGTCGAGAATTGTCAGACCAGAGGCTTTCTACGATGCCACGATTCCGTCCTCACGCCGCCATTTCTGCTCCAGGCCGGTGGACACGGGGACGGCGTGGGATGGCTCGTGGTTACCTCCACCTCTTGCTCAGAGCTGGGGGGGCCCACCTCTGCTCGGCCACGGCTCCCTCCTGGAAGCTCGCCTTCCACACCGGTCTGCGCCGTGCTCTCACACTGGGGCGTCTTGTTCCGCCTCTGGTTCCTTTCTTTCCACCAGTCTCTCCCTCCCTCCCCAGCTTTCTGTACCCCAAAGCTGCCCATGGCACGGATCATGTTCTCTGCCCACCTTTCTCTTCCGCAGTGAGGTGCCAGATTGCGAGAGGGAAGGAGAGCATGGGCAACTCATTTTGGGAGGGAATCTGGGGTCAGAAAACCATTTCAATGAGGGTTGGCACATGGCACTTCCCGTCTCTGCGCCTTCGCCTCTCTTGTTGGTAAGCAGGTGGACGGTGTCTGCCGTGCTGCTTATCCTACACCTTCGAGATCTCCTCTGACCTGACCCTTCTCGATCTTCCGGCCACCACTAAGCCCCACTCACCCTGGCCTTCCTTTTGTGCAGGGTTGGCTTGTTCAAGCCTTGCACCCGCCTTGAACCCTTTGCTCGGAAGGTTCCCCCTTCTTTGCCCCCTTCCCCGTTTCCCCTGCCAGTTCTTGGCATGCGTGATTCCTTCTTTCCATTCTGGGTGCAACTCAAATGTCTCTCTCTCTCCCTTTTTTTTTAACTTTATTTTATTTTGAGAGAGAGAGCATGCATGCTAGTGCATGAGTGGGGTAGAGGCAGAGAGAGAGAGAGAGAGAGAGAGAGAGAGAGAGAGAATGCATTTTAAGCAGGCTCCAAACCCCAGCATGGAGCTCAATGTGGGGCTCGAGCTCACAAACCGTGAGATCACGACCTGAATCAAAATCAAGAGTCAGACACTTAACCAGCTGAGCCACTCAGGTGTCCCTCAAAAGTCACCTTCAAGAGGCCTTTCCAAGCCGCTCGTTCAAAAGTAGCCCCCTCTCCCCCGACTCCGTCTTAGTGTCCTCACAGATCTTAGCACTGGCCCCGAGTGTCCGTTTATGGGTCTTCCCGGCTGCTCTCCCGCTGGAGAGCGCGCGGCGTGAGAGCGGGGCTCTCATCCTTGTTCACTGCTGTGGTTTTCGCACCTGGACCAGGGTCCGGCGCCTCGGAGGCCTCAGTAAACGTTCGTGGATGAACAAATGCCTACCCCCGTGGAAAGTCGAGTGGCGTAATGTCCGCCGTGGCTCCTTAGAGGCCCTAGACTACTGTACACGCGTGTTGGCTTTTTCTAACATCTAGACTTGAAAGTGGCGTATTTACTCTCCTAACACCGTCTCCTCGAGGCTGATGGTAGTTCGGCCGGCCAGATGGCAGGGGACAGGGGCTGGGGAGAAGGAGCCTGAGATTATACCAGAGCTGTGGGCAGCCCCTCCCGGGGTAAGCTGCTGGTGGATGGCTGACCGTGCCCATCCCCGCCCCCCCCCCCCCCCCCCCCCCCCCCCCCCCCCCCCCCCCCCCCCCCCCCCCCCCCCCCCCCCCCCCCCCGCCTGTCTTCCAGCTCCTCGGACCTTCAAAACGTGGCCAAGTGGGTTACTGGGCAGCCACCACGGCGGACTTGGGGATCTTTGGCCCAATTTCCTGGTCGAATGTGCAACTTGTAGATGAGAAATGTCCTCATTTCCTGTGACTAGAGAAAAATAATGAAGAGAAAAAAAAAATGGGGCAAAAGTATTTAACCGCAGGAGGTAGAGAAAGCTGAAAAAAGAGAACCGACAGCAACCTGGGTCTAAGGGGCGGGGAGTTTAAGGGAGTAGTGGAGTCTTGGCCGTGTGTTTTCCTTCAGACCCTCTCCCAGCCGCCCTCCCCTGCCTCCTGGGACCACAGCGTTCTCCACAAAATCCCACAGCTCGGGCCGTGTGGGCAGATGAGAATTTCTGAGGAAGGGGCACAACAGCATCTTTTCCAGAAAGAGGAAGTGAAATAGTCAATGCCAGGTTCCCCTTTCCTGCTGGTCAGCTCCCCCCCCCCCAATCAGGCTGAGCCGGCTCCCTCCACCCCTGTTTCCTGGTAGCGGCTCTAGGCTGCTGTCTGTTATTCATTAACCGGACACTAATATTTCTGTTTACCCATCTGTCATCCTACAGGGGATTCTGGTGAGTCTCACCATCTCACCAGCCACCCGGATCCTCTTGGATCGGGCCCAGCCAGTCACATTTAGCTGGTGTTTATTATGTCGAAAGTCCCTGTGCCGGAGGCCTGCGCTCTATGTAGCCAGGGGGAGAGAATGTTCTCTCCCAACGGGAGGTGATGTGTCCGCTGGCTGAGCATATGCGCTGGGGGGTGTAGCCAGCGGCGAGCTCGAGCCGGCCTGTGAGAACCTCTCGTTAACACGCCTGGCCAGACCCGCCTTCAGCATCTTCTCGTTGGTAGAAATCGGCAAGTGCCACAAATCAGGGAGGGCTTCACCGCCCTCCAGCCTGCTGGTACCCACTCCACCCCCAGCCAGTCCCCCAGACTCGCTGTCTTAAACGTTTTCTAGCACACACGAGGCGCCTCCATTTGTCAAGCAGATGCATGATGACTCGGAGGGGCCTCCCCCTGGCTATTGGGTCCTTGGCCAGCCAGTTCTGGTGGAACGAGGCGCAGTCCCCGCCTTCGGGGAGCTACCGGTCTGGTGAAAACCCCGCATGCTCGCGGTAGTCGGTTATGGTTCCTAGCTCTGTCCCGCGAGTTATCTCCTTGATCCTAAAACCCGTCCCCCTTCGGTGGTAGGCACGGATCCTGGAGTGATTGTCTTAAAATGGGAATCGGACCATTCTGCTCACTTGCTTAGAACCCTCGAGTGGCTTCCAAAGCTTAGAATAAATTCAGACTCCTCTTTGTGGCCGAGAAGCTTTGCATGGTCTCGTGTGGCCCTCTCCCCAGGCCACTGTATTCCGGCCCAGGGGCTCTCAAGGAGTGGTCACCGCCCGCCGGCGTCAGTGTCACCTGGGACTGTTGGAAATACAGACCTACTGTTCTGAAACTGTGGGGAGGGAAGACGGTTCTCTGCGTTTCAGCAAACCCTCCACGTGCCTACGTCCGCAGACCGTTGCTCTGGCCCCACACTGGCCCTCTCTCAGCCTTGGAGAAGCTAAGGTTTTCTCCCCCCTCCCTCCCTTCGCATCAACAGTTCCTATTTCTAGAATGCTCTTCCCATGGGCCTTTGTATGGCAGCTCCTCGTCATTCAGTTCTCAGCTGAACATCACTGACTCAGGAGAATTTTTCTAAACTCCCTTAACCTCTCGTTATACGTTCCCCCACGTCCCTATTTTAGTCCATTGTAAAAGCCAATTGCCACACTTCGAAATTTCCTTGCTTACCTGTTTACTTGCTTATTGACTGTTTTTCCCCCCTGGAATGGAAACCCCCAGAGGTCAGGTACCTTGTCGCTGCATCTCCAGCCCTCGGGAAAGTATCTGGCTTCTAGTAGGTAACCCATACGTATTTGTTGAACAGATGAACTATTAATTTCCCAGGGAAGAAATGGGCTGTATATCAGATGACTTCATGGGATCAGATACTTGTCAGTGAGCAGCAAAAGGCTCACCCTGAAAGTCTCAGACCAGAGACTTTCTTGCACTTCTGTGATTGGCAGGAGCAGCCATGTCCCTGAAACTCTGGGAATCTCTGAGCAGGAAGGGGTTGGGCTGTTGGCTGGTTCGGCTCTTATCAGGTGTGTCGGTTTCCTCGATATTCCAAGATAGGTGTTTTCTATCTTCCCCTTCAGTATTCCTGGAACTGGGCAGAGACTGCCTTGTCGAGTTAGCTCAATTCCAATGTATCTTTGAGAGAGAGAGGGAGAGAGAGAGAGCGAGCACATGAATGGGGGAGGACAGAGAGAGAGGGAGACACAGAATCCTAAACAGGCTCCAGGCTCTGAGCTGTCAGCACAGAGCCTGATGTGGGGCTCGAACCCACGAACTGTGAGATCATGACCTGAGCTGAAGTTGGACGCTTCGCAGACTGAGCCCCCAGCCACCCCTAGCGCAGGGCCATTTTAAGCAGCCTGACTGTGTGAGATGCAGCTCCCCGCCCCTTCTGCCCGTGGTCCTCGTTCTTCCCGTGGAGCTACAGAGCGTGTGCCCTCCGTGAGACAGACCTCCCCACACACCCAGCATCCTCTTCATTGTTCCTCTGGAGTCGATGGAAAAAGCAGGCACTTTGGAGAAAGGCAGACCTGGATTCCAACTCCCTTTCACTTGACCTTGGAAACTTCCCTCCATCGTCTGAGGCTGCTTCTCTGGATAGTGCCTGGCGTTTATTCAGTCGTCAGTCCTCGCCACCGTATGGTTTCAAATCTCCAAAACATATCGGTTAATTCTTCTGGGCTCGATTCCTTGAGTTAGTGTTGTTGTTGTTGTTTTGAAGATTTTATTTTTAAGTAATCTGTACACCCAACATGGGGCTCAAATTCATGACCCTGAGATCGAGAGTCTCACGCTCTACCGACTGAGCCAGCCAGACGGCGCCCCTGAGTTAATGTCTTTAAAAAACAACAACATCACGTGCTGCTCAGGTACCGTACGTGCTCCCGATTGAGACCTTGGTGAAATGGGACTAGCCTCGACTTGTTTAGACTCTACTTCTTTTTTTTTTTTAATGTTTATTTATTTTTGAGACAGAGAGAGACAGAGCATGAGGGGGGAGGGGCAGAGAGAGAGGGAGACACAGAATATGAAGCAGGCTCCAGGCTCTGAGCTGTCAGCACAGCGCCCGACGCAGGGCTTGAACTCACAGACCACGAGATCATGACCTGAGCCGAAGTTGGACACTCAACCGACTGAGCCACCCAGGTGCCCCTAGACTCTACTTCTTTTAATGCCACCCAAAATCAAATTAGCGTTTTTGGAAGGTGTAGTACATCCCAGGTGTACAGTCAGCAGGAAAGCCCAGATTTTTTTTTTCTCACACATTACTGTTAAACTGTCCTTTATGGTTGCCTGTCTAATATATGATTTTCATCATTTCAAATTTTTACTTCCTGTATTTTCTTTTAAGTCGGGGTATACTGGTGTTTGGTTTGGTCTCTCAGAGCTAAGCGACACTAAAATTTCTCGGCAACTTTATATACACAGCCTCACTGGAATTTCAGAATGGCCCTGGAGGCAAACATACCTCGGCCTCATGATTACGGTTTGGAAAGGGAGCTGGAGGTCAGGACTTGCCCAGGGCCAGCTAGTAAGCAGAAGCAACGGTGAAGCCGGGGCTTTTACCCCAGTCTGGGGGTGTTTGAAGAAGGAGAACAGAAATCGAGCTCAGTTGGGTGGGAATTAGAAGGGAAGTCTTTCTGGAGAAGGTGAATTTCGAGTGGGATTCTAGAACAGTGGAAAAAGTAAGCAATCGGAAGATGAGGGAGTGTGGGGCTGTGGCGAGGGGGACCTGGATATAGGAAGCGTCTCTCTGAAGAATATTTTCTTGGATAGCTTGGGCCCCTGAGCTAGGCCAGTGATTCCTTTCCCGAGCTGCCTAGTGTAATCACTGGGGGGCTTTTAAAGGCTCATCCGCTGCCCCACCCTCAAAGAATCAGGAGATTTGGGGGGGGGCATATGTACTATTTTTGTACCTCTTCTTGCATTTCTGATGTAGAGCCTCTGTTGCAGACCGCTCGCCTGGGGCTGGGGTCGGTTAACCAGAGAGAGTGGGCCAGGGGTCCTTCCCGGGGAGAGAGGAGTTTGTAAACTGGGGAATGGAATGATAGGATAGGAGTTCCTGGGAGGGAAACTTGTGACAAGAGGAAAACTGCAGGGTCCCATGGGCACCTGATACCGCCGTCAAGTCGGGATTCACCCCACGTCCTCTTTCTAGGTCCCGTCTCCACTGGTCAGTCTAAAACAGGATCCCGCCAGCGCCATCACTCACTCTTCTCGTTACATCCTGACCTTCAAACCTTTCTGTGGTTTCCCATCATCCCCACCGCCCCACCCCCCGGGCTGCTGATTCTGCTTCTCGATCGCATTTTCGCCGGCCCCGGCCTTGCAGGAAAACTGTGGACACTCGCTTCAGAGTTTTACCATCTTTATTTTCAATCTGCCGGGCCAGGTGGTCTCCTCCTGGGCTCGGCGGTGTTGACCTCTGACTGATAGGTGCCAGGCCATGTCCTGACCCGTGTGGGGTGCCACGGAGGGAGAAGACAAGACCCAGACCGCCAGCAGATTCGACGCAGGGAGACGAGATACGCACACGAAGGCGACTGGAGCACACTTACACAGCAGCAGGTCGAAGCGATACAGTGCACACCTGGACCGTCGGCGGCCTAAGTCCCCAGCCTCCTTCTTACTCCCCGCCCCCCCACGTTGGCTCATCATCTTCCTGAGTCTTTGACCTCATTTGGTATTCTCCTCCACCTCTTTCTCGTTGGCTCCTTTCCAGTAGCCACAGCTAGACCAGCGTCTGGGCGTTGTTTCAAAGCTTATAGCAAGATTGATTTAAGGACTGCTCGAGCCCGGTCGTCCCCAGCCGCCGGCCACCTCACAGGGACCGGGTTTGTATTGGCCGCGTTGCTTCCCGAAACCCTGGTCCGATGGTGCTTCTGTGCCTAACCATTTCTTCTTTTTGTCACGGAGCTGTGCTCCTTCGGGCAGGAAACTTCAGTCAGGAGGGAGCACCAAGCTGCCGAGAGAGGTTGTTCACAGCCCCAGTAGTGGATCGGGGCTGAGGATTCCTGACCCTGGGGCAGGAACCCTCACGCGCCCCCTCTCCCAGCGTGCTCAACTCCTGGGTAACCCAGAGTGTCTCCAGAGGGCCAGGACGCCCCTAGTCTGTGGTGAAGTCGGAACTCGGCGCTCCCTCAGTTTGACTCACACCCCTGTCCGTACTCGCCCCCTCCCCTGTGTCTCTGCCTCTGCGTCCCATCAGGGAGGAGCCGTGGCGTCGCAGCACCTGCAGCCCTTTCCCAAAGGCTCTGCGCACAGCCGATGAAGAGAAATAGAAGAGCAGGGGGTCCAGACTGGCGTTGAGGGAACTGAACACCACGGCCTCAACCCGCCACGGGGGGCTCTTCTTTGTGAAAAACCCCACCAGGTGGGATATGTTGTAAGGCCCGAAGCACACCAGGAAGTTCAGGAGGGTCACGACGGCCAGCCCCACCGCTCTGCGCCGCCTCTGGGCGCCCACGTGGGGCTGGGTGAGCATGATCCACACGAAGCGCCAGTAGCAGAAGATGGTGATCACCATGGGCACGAAGAAGAGGAAGAGGCACAGCTCCAGCCGCACCGGAAGCACCACGTTCAGCTGCGTTTCGGTGAAGTTCTCATAGCAGGTGATCCCGTCCGGGTTCGTGGCCTGCTGGGTGGAATTCAGGTACTGACCGATGATCACGATGGTGCAGTGGCCGAAAGACATGACCCAGGCGACCACGGCGGCGATCACGCCGTACACGGGCTTGCGGGACAGCTTGTACTGCACGGGGAAGGCCACGCCCAGGTAGCGCTCGATGCTGATGCCCGCCAGGAGCCACGTGCTGCAGTAGATGCTGCTGTAGAAGCCGAAACCCGTGAGGGCGCAGAGCAGCTCCGGCAGGTACCAGCGGAAGTTGTAGGCCGCCTCCACCATCTTGAAGGGCAGCAGCAGCAGCAGGAGGAGGTCCGCCAGCGTCAGGCTGAGCAGGAGGATGTGCACGGGGGCCGGGTTAGGCTGGCGCACCCGCCCCACGAAGGCCCGCAGGGCCAGGAGGTTGGCGGGGAGACCCGTGAGGAAGATGACGATGTAGGCCGTGAGGATGAGGGCGTTGCGCCAGTTCGTCATGATTGTTCTGGAAGAGGATGGGAGAAGGCAGGGTCAGGAGGTCCCACTCACGGCCCCCCGGCCCCTCGTCCGGTCCAGGCTGAGACATCCCTCCCCCTACGCCGCGCTCGGCTTCCCAGACCGGACCTCTCCGTTGCCGCCGCCGCCGCCGCTCGCTCACACCACCTGCCAGCACTGCCCAGAGCAATTATTGACTTTGCCTGGGGCGGGATATTAAGCAGTAGTTATTACGTTTGCTCATGCGTCCCTGGGGGGGACCAGCCCTTGGCTTGCTCCTCTCCTCACAGATACAGGAAGTTACTATTGTCAGTTTCCAACTTTCCTTGGGTCCCTTAGAGCGCGGCGGAGGGAAAAGGCATCTCAAGAGGAGAGAGCCGTGAGCCGTCAGGAGCGCGCACGCCGGGAAAGCCACGCCAGGCCTCGAGGCTCAGGGCCGGCTCACCACGGGACCCCGCCGCGCGCCCAGGAAGCAGGTGCCTGGCCCCCAACCCCTCTCCCTACCTCGTTTTCCTCTCCTTTTGCAGGAACACAGATTCTCCTCCACCTGTTCCTCTCCTGCCCTACACCGGACTCTGGGCCTGCATTTGAAAGAGGAAGCTAGTGATACGGAGGGAGGGGCAGAGGGGAGGAAGGGTGAGCCAGTACTGTCTTTTGGGGCTTGCCCCCTAAAAGACTTAAGAGAATATTCAGGCAGCAGCTGGCTCCAGAGCCTAGTGTTTTGACTATAAACAGAACCTTAACGGGGTCAACTCAGTTTCCATTTGGCTCGTAACCCTCGCCACCCGTATACAGCCTGGCCCCTCCATCCTGTCTCTCTGGGCTTGGTGTCCCGGCCTGTGTCCTTGATCCCACCTACACCGGCTCCCTGGCTCCGGGTCTGAGCTTTCCATCCAGCTTCTCACAGACTTCCGGCAGCCCCCCGGCACCTCCCCCTGCAGTCCAGATCCTGGCCTCACTGCCCGGAGCACGAGCCCTGAGTTAGCCGCCTTGCCTTGTCTTCGGTCCAGACAGGGGGCTTCTCGGGATTAGTCCTGCAGGCAAGTCTGAAAGCTTCTGGGAAAGAGGAACAGGGCTTTAGCCACTGCTGCTGCCCATTTCGCACGGCCAAAAAAAAAAAAAATTGTAAGGAACCTGCTGGTAGAAAGCTTTTATATAGCACAAGTCATGTGACCGGAGGGGGGAAGGTCGGTAATTGAGCCCTGTCTCCTCTCAGACCTGAAGGATGAGGCACTGACCAGCATCTTCATCCCCTCCCACCCCCTACCCACCCTGAGACCCTCACCCTGCCTGCCAAACCCAGCTTCTCTGGCCCTAAGTCCTGAGTTCTTTTTTCAACCCCAGACACTTTTCCCATTTCTCGAGTCAGATGGATCTTATCTACTCTTTTCTAGGTAATTTCTTCCGTGATTCTTCTCATTTTCAGAAAAGAAGTTTCCGACTTTCTCTTATTCTTCAATTTTTTTTTTTCTTTCCTGTACGGTCTCCCGCCCTCTGCCCACAACTGGTTTCTCTTGCCTTCTTGACTGAGACAGATTGGTTTCGCCTAGCTGCGTCTTATTCTGGTGGAAATAGCGTGGCATTTAGAGTCATGCCGATGCGGGCTCAAAGCCAAGTCCCTCCATTGTGACCTTGGGGCAGATAAATTTCTTTTTCTTTCTTTCTTTCTTTTTTTTTTTTTTTAATAATTTCTTCATTTTTTAATTTACATCCAAGTTAGTTAGCATATGGTGCAACAATGATTTCAGGAGTAGATTCCTTAGTGCCCCTTCCCCATTTAGCCCCTCTCCCCTCCCTCAACCCCTCCGGCAGCCCTCCGTGTGTTCCCTACGTTTAAGAGTCTCTCGTGTTTTGTCCCTCTCCCTGTTTCTATATTATTTTTGCCTCCCTTCCCTTATGTTCATCTGTTTTGTATCTTAAAGTTTTCATCTGAGTGAAGTCATGGATTTGTCTTCCTCTGACTGACTTATTTGGCTTAGCATAAAACCCTCTAGCTCCCTCCACGTGGTTGCACGAGGCAAGATTTCATTCTTTTTGGCTGCTGAGTGTACTCCATTGTATGTATGTATATATATACCACGTCTTCATCCATTCATCCAACGATGGACATTTGGGCTCTTTCCATACTTTGGCTATTGCTGATAGTGCTGCTATATACTTCGGGGCGCATGGGGGGGGCAGATGAATTTCTGAACTTGAGCTTCCTTTTCGGTCAAGCGAGGATGGGCATACTTCCATCTCAGGGTTTCGGTGAGGCACGGGTGAGCTAACATATGGGCCAGTGCTTCTCACTTAGTGGGTGCCCGTGAGTGGAAGCCTGCCGACGGCGTCCCAGGGACCGAGCCACCTGCTAAAACGTCCGGAGGCTGAGGGCACCGACACGCCGTCTGACTCGGGGGAGCGTCAGGGACTCAGGGGGCCCAGGGTCCCTTTTATAGGAAAGTTGCGCTCAGGCTCCGTGTCTTCCCCTCATATGTTCGCTGTCCCTGTGGGCTGGGCACGACCTCTGAGCCACCGTTGTTCTCTCCTCACCCCCTACCACCCATGGAGCGCCTCTAGAAGCTCTTCAAAGTCCTCTCCAGACACACACACCAAGGAAACCAAGCCAGCAGGTGGGGAAGGGGTCTCTGTTTGGCCATCCGTGGCCCGATCCCTGCCCACAGAATTCTTTCCCTGGGACTTACACGCCCCCCTGTTGTTTGCTTGCTCATTCATTCATTCATTCATTCAGTTCGGCGGTCATCAGCTTCGGAGCCCCAGAACCCCAGGCTCCAGGGACCTTAGTAGTGAGCTTTTCCTTTCTCTTCAGCCCCACCCTCCTCTAGAACCAAGGAGTCCAATCCTGGCCTTTATTGCCTTCTCCCAGCACACATGCCCCTCCCGGACAAACAGGGGAACTAAGGCAGAGACCGTTCCCTGTTGCTTGCTACCAAATTTAGTTGCATCATTTTGCTTTTATGATTTTCTATAAATATTCACGAGGGTCTGGATTTAACGGCAAAGCAGGGACTTCCTGCACACGGGTGTGGAGGGGTAGGGCTGCCGCTTTACGTCTGCCCGTCCGTCCCCCGCCCGTGCCTTTCTCCTGTCACTGCGCCCTGTCCCCTCTGCTGACGAGGCCCCAGTGAACCCCCTCCTCCGTGTGTGGGGTAGTTATGAAGGTAACAAAATAAGCGAAACTTTGGGCTCATGACTCACAACACCCACCTGTGTCACACGAAAAGGAAATGCAACCTCCCGGGCCAAATTCAAGCACTGTGCTTTCACAAAAGCCGTGTCTTTCACAATCTCTTCCAAGTTCAGCTTCCTTTCATCATCATTACAGCCCAGCTTGTCAGAATGGGAAGTTGGGCCTCTTATTTAAAATGACATATAATCACTTTCTCTGCTTCCTGATTCCTCACTCACGCACCCCCCTTCTCCCGCCCCCGCCTACTCGAATCCCGGTTCTGTCCCTGTTTTTCCACGAGACCTGCTCATCCTAAGATCAGCAGTGACCTCCGTGCTGCTAAATTCGGTGGACACTTTCTTCCCATTTTATTAACCTTCCACACAGTTTCCATAGCCTTCTCGAAACATTCTCTCTCTGTGAATTCTCATCTGTTATGTTCTTCTGGTTTCCCTGCCTTGGCCTGGTCACTCAGTTTCCTTCGCTGGGCCACCTTTCCCAGGTCATCCTCTCTCGAGTCCCCTAAGATGTGGCTCCAGGCTCTCTCTCGTCCCGGCCCTGTGTAGCTCTCTCGTCTACAGAGAGACT
Source organism: Paradoxurus hermaphroditus (assembly GCA_004024585.1). Taxonomy (NCBI): domain Eukaryota; kingdom Metazoa; phylum Chordata; class Mammalia; order Carnivora; family Viverridae; genus Paradoxurus; species Paradoxurus hermaphroditus. Next base: position 16,140 of record PITB01014740.1, read on the forward strand.
GTAGGGTCTACTGTCTATAGGGTCAGTTACCATCCTCATAAAAGCTAGTTTTGAATCTCTATCCTGGGCTTCCGTGAGCCCTCATATCCACACGGCCAAATGCCCAAGAGACCCTGCCGTTCAGGTGTCTCCCAGACACCTCGAACCGAGTGTGTCCAGAGCTGACCCTCCCCAGCGAGTTCGGCCTTCTGCCGGCATTCTCCATGCTGGGGTCTAGGCTCTCTTCCCATTCTGTCCCCTGAGCCATAATCTTGGAGTCGGTCTCAACACCGTCCTCTTCCTTATCCCCCGAATGCAGGCCCACGCACTTCTCAGAGCCTGCCGAAGGCGTCCGTCCCTCTCCATCTCCATCGTCCCATCGCCGCGTAAGCCCGAGTCCATTACCAGGAGGTCGGCAGGGGCCGTGACCGGCTCCTTCGCAGCCGCTCACACCCCGATGGCCAACTCTCCATCCTGTAGTTAGTGGGGTCTTTTAAAAATATCAAGCCACTTATGCTCCCTCTTGTTTAAAACCCTTCCTGAGGTTTCTTATGGCCTTGAGGATAAACATCAAAGTCTTAACGAGGCCTGTCCAGCCCGCTCGGCCTGGCCTTGCCCACTTCCAGCCTCTCTCCTTGCTCTCTCGGCAGGGCCGTCCCTCGCTTCCGCCAATGTGCCACCTTCCCTCTGCCGGGGGCTCGCGACCGAGCCCCTGCCTACAGTGCTCTTTATTTCTCACGGCCCGGTCCTTCTCCCCAGTCGGCCCCCAGCCTTTTTTCAGATGACTTCTTCCTCCTTAAGAAAGCCCTCCCTGGCCTCGTGGGTGCAGTTAGATTCTCCTAGTACGTGGTCTCAGAGCACGGTTGCTGAGTAGTAGTCTGTGTCAGGGGTATTTCATATTTTATTTATCCATTCACCTGCGGATAGACATTTGGGTTTTTTTTTCCTTTCTGGTTTTTGGCTTTTGTTTTCCAGTTTTTGGCTGGTGTGAACAAAGCTGCTACGTACATTGTCGTTGAGGTCTTCGTGCAAATGCGTTCTTTCAGTTCTCTTGGGCGGACGCCTAGGAGCGTATCGGCTAGGCTGTAGGATCAACTTTTTGTTCAACTTCTAAAGAAACTGCCGGTTTTCCTAGGTGGCCGTACCATTGCTGTTCCCGCCGGCGACGAGCGAGCCTTCCAGCCGGCCCACAGTGTCACCAGCCCCTTGATAGGTGTTAGTCTTAAGTTTTAGGCCTTCTGATTACATGGTGCGATACCTCGTTGTGGTTCTGGTTCCCGTTTCCCTGATGACTGTCGATGCTGTGCGTATTCTCAAGTACTTATTGGCCACTTGTGTATCTTCTTTTGTGAAGCGTCCGTGTAAGTCTTTTGCCCATTAAAAAAAAAATCAGATTATATTCATCACTGAGCTCTGAGAGTTCTTTTTAACGTTCCGGGTACTGGCCATTTGTTCGCTATGCGTATTATATTTTTTCCCACTGTATGCCTTGTGTTTTCCTTTTCTTAGTGGTCTCTTGAAGAACAAACGCATTTTGAATTTTGATAAAGTCTAGCTTATTTCATTTTCCTTTTAGGTTTTGTACTCGTATGTTCTAAGTAATCCTTACCTACCTATCCAGTCCCCACATCCTGTCGAATGACCGTGGTACCTTTACTGAGAATGGATTGATTGTATCTGAGTGGGTCTGTTTCTCGAATCTCTCTTCTGTTCTGGCGAGCCTTCCGTCCTTCCTTTCAGGGTCTCCACACAGCCTCGGTGACTGTGGTTTTATAAGAAGCCTTGGAATCAGGAAGTGTAAGTCCTCGGACTTTGCTCTTTTCTGAGATGGCTTCGGCCCTTCCAGGTCACTGCATTTCCATATAAATCCGTTTCTCCAAAAAAGCCTGCTGGACTTGTGACTGGGACTGTGTCGAACCCATAGATCAATCTGGAACTGTCGACCCGGGAATCGCATCGAGACTGCCAATCTAGGGACGTGACAGATCTCCATTTACTTAGGCGTTGGATCTCTCTCGGCAGTGTTTTCTAGTGTTCAGCAGAGAGGTCTCACACACCTTTTCTTACGTTGATTCTTAACTATTTTTGGTGGTCTTACAGGTTGCATTTTTTAAAATGTTGTTTTCTAGTGTTTTGTTGGCCTCATCGCGTCTTTCGCAATCCCTTCACAGCCCATATGTGATCTCAGTTCGTTACAATACATTTATCATGTGAGGATTCGCTTAGCGTCCTTCTCCCTCACGAAACTCCCGGTGAAGGCAGGGAACACGGCCGTTTTTCTCACCATTGTAACTCCAGGGTCTGGCACAGAGCCTGGCACATCCTGGACCCTCGAGAATTACTTCCTGGAGGACGTGTGGATGGATAAGTGGAAGAACTGGAATGGAGAGAAATCGATCTTCACAAGCTCAGAGGTACTCGTTTGCAGTTGCCTCATTTCATCATCTTCTGGGACCGTCATGAGAAATCCCAGCCGAGAATCACTTGAGAGCTCTTGAGAGATTAAGGCACTCCCGTTACTTTTGCGGGAAGCTGTCTGGACCTTTTCCTCATCGCCAGTGTCGATAATTCAAGCTAATGTGTCTTCGTGACATAGCTCCTGCTTCGCGAATAGGAGGGAGGTGTGGGTATAAAATATTCAAAAGGGAAAGGGAATGCACTAATGGGAAGTAAAGAGCTGTCGTTTCATTTCATTCGTTCAACAGAAATGTGTCCGTTCTCTAGGATGTGGTGGGATCCGTGCCAGGCACCGGGGAGGTCAGGGTCAAAAAGATGAACCCAGGCTCCCGCTCGTGCAGGCCACACGCTAGGGGAGAGCGCCGGACAGCAGCGAGCACACGTTCCCACGGGGGTCGTTGCGCAGAGAGTGGTCACCGCGTGGCAGGGACTTCCTCGGCCGGAGGCACCAGAGAGGCCATCTCCGCGGTTACTGTTAGCGGACACCTGAGAGGTGGAGCCGGATTCCGGGGCTGGCCACTGTGAGGTTCCGGCAGAGGAGGGGTCTGGGCGGGGGAGCTGGCAGGTGGTGCAGGAAGGCAGAAAGCACCTGTGTGTGCGTGTGTGTGTGCGTGCGCGCGCACACACCCGTGCGTGCGGTGGGCGGGGGCGAGGCAGAGGCCAGTGCGACCGCTGCATGGTGCGTGGTCACCAGAATGTGACCGTGGAAGACCAGGCGGGTGTCAGTAAGGACTTGGGATTCCATGTGTCAGCATAGGAAGTCCCGTATGGGCCGTCGGAGGAGAGCGACGTGATGAGATGGAGGCCGTGAGGGCCCCGGGCGCCGCCGTGCGAGGAACGCTCTCCGGAGGAGTGACGTGGGAAGTGGAGAGAGAAGAGAAGTGCGCCGGGGTCCCCAGGGGAGGGCGGGCAATGGCGTGCATTCAGGACATCGTGGCAGCGCAGGCCCAGAAGGTCAGCGGGGTTTGCAATCCGCAACTTTAGCTAAATAACACGGCGCAGGAGCTGCAGGACGCCTCCTGGGGAGGGAGAGAGAAGGGGCTTCTAGACCAGTGTTTCCAAGTGGGCTTCGGGGTCTTGTTGCTCTCCTGCGCCGGCATAACCTGCGTGGCCCTTAAATGTGTGGTCCTTAAAGGCGACCAGAGATCTTATTTTTTTTAATGCTTATTTATTTTCTTAGAGAGAGAGACAGAGTGTGAGCGGGGCAGGGGCAGAGAGAGAGGGAGACACAGAATCCGAAGCAGGCTCCTGGCTCCGAGCTATCAGCACAGAGCCCGATGCGGGGCTTGAACTCACAGACTGCGAGATCATGACCTGAGCTGAAGTCGGCCATCTGAGCCACCCAGGTGCCCCCCATCACAGATATTCTTATCAGAAGGAGGCAGAGGGAGATTTCAGACAGAAGAGGGGAAGGCGACAGGCTCACCAGGGTGATCACGGGAGTGATGTGACCGCAAGCCAAGGAATGCCAGCGCCACCAGGCGATGGAAGAGGCAGGGGATCGGTTTTCCTCAGACCAGTCATACTGGTTTTGGATTTCTGGCCTCCAGAACTAGAGAGACTAAATTTCTGTTGTGTTAAGTCACCGCGTTTGTGACAATTGTTATAGCAGACACAGGAAATAAGTAGACCAGCCACCATTTACCACCTGTTCTGATACCGTGTATCGGGCATGCTACTGAGAGCTTTGTAAAGATGAACTCATTGAATCCTGAAAACTTTCTGTGAAGCAGACTCATAAACACAGAGAACAAACTGGTGGTTGCCAGCGAGGAGAGGAGGCGGGACGGAATAGGTGAAGGGGATTAAGAGGTACAGACATCCAGTTATAAAATAAGTAAGCCGAGGGTGAAGAGTACAGCACAGGGAATATAGGCAATCAAATAAATCTTCTGAGTTTGGCACACTCATCCCCATTTTATAGATGAGAAAACTGAGGTAGAGGGGGGTAAATAATTTGCCTGAAGTCAAACAGCTGGTAAACGGAAGAGCTGAATGAGCTCTGAACTCGGGAGCCGGGCCGTCTGGCTCGGGAGTCCATGGTCTCCACTACTGGCCTCCGCTCCCCCTGTGCCGGGAGGCTCCAGGTCAGAACCATCTGCCCCCGCAGCCCCTAGGAGTCCTGGAAGTCCCACGCAGGAGGATACAAGGGCACAGGCAAGGGGGTAAGATCAGGTCATCTGCTTCCCGTAAGGAGTGTCTGCATGGCCGCCAGGCTTCCTGCTATTGGGCCTTCGCTCTTTCCCTGGACCCACAAAGGAATGACCTTCAACCCTAGCTCCCCGGGATCCCTTTGGCGTGTTGCAGTTCGCACTCTGACCGCAGATCCCAGGGCCTGTCATCTTTCATCCCGCCCCGTGTTTAACCGTTTTGGACACACAGGGAATCGGGGGAAACACCGTCTTCTGCGGCTCTCTACGGAAGTCACTCAATTCGTTTAGCGTTTATGAGCACCAGTGGTTGTAAGGACCTGGATTTGCTAGTGAAACAGGACGAAGAACTTGGGAGGAGACTGTTCCTTTATGTTTAGAATCTCGAAGAGGTTGTCCAGCCTTTCTCCCCCACCCCCCTTCCGTGTCTGCTGTCCTTGTAAAACCGACCTTCAGACCAAGAACAGGACTGACCTCCCCCTGCCCTCGGACCCCTTGGCGACACACAGCTTCTAGCCCAGGCCGCCGGGTAGCTTTCAGCGGCTTGGGCCGCCTTCAAAACAGCAGAAGGCAGCTGGCTGTTAGCCTGGACTGCCTTTCGGTGCTGAGCACGAGCAAAGGACGAAGGGCAGAGAGTCTTTAGAGGTGGAAGTGTTAGAGGTTTCTTCAGTGAAGCTGTGTCGCGGTTGCCGTCCGCTGCCGGCCGGTCCTACAGAAGTCCAGCCACCTCGGGGCGAAGCTGATGCTGCGCTCCTTTTCCCAGCCTGGCCTTCCCTCCGCTTTCCCCGCCTCCGCCCGCTTCCGTCCCGGACGTGCCCTGTCTTCCCCCGCTAGGTGTGGCACCGCGAGGGCCGCCAGGGTTTCTGTCCAGTTTGCAGAATCTTAGGAAACTCTGATTAACCCCAGAGAATCTCGAGAGGCACCGGGGAAAGTATCAGAAATTCCTGGGTGGGGAAAACGCTAGTACGTGTGGTTTGAAAATCGAAGTTTTCCGGGAGAAGGGAAAACCCTGATTTTCTTAACGTCAGCTATAGAAAGTACAGTTGGTGTTTATCAAAAACGGAAATTGGTTAAAAATAGATTGAGAAACAGCAGTGCAGTTGATGTAATACTTTATTACCAGCTCTCCGAAAAGTTTGTATGAACTAAGATCTTCTACACGTTGAGTCACCCCCCAGCCCCAGCTCCTTCGCGGCCAGGGGAACTCAGATCCCGCAGTGAGTGGCGAGGCTGTCGCGAAGGGAACTTGAGCTAGGAGCGTGCAGATGGGGTCTTGTGTTGAGGGTTCCCCCCCTCCCCGGGCCCTTGCTCTGCCAGAATAGGAAGCCACAGTGAATCAGCACCTGCGACTCCCCTCGTGTCCTTGACACGGGCAGAGCTAAAAGCCTTATATCTCCAGTGAGCCTGGAAAGCCAAACCACAGGGGCTTAAACACAGACAGGTTTCTCCTCCTGTCGCGTGAGGGCAACAGGGGACGTGAAGGCCACGAGGCTGGTGCAGCCTCTCAGACGCCGTCCCCAACAGCCCGGGCTTTAGCTCCCTGCTCCGCCATCCCTAGATTTGACTGCTCCGTGACCTTAAGAAAAGCATCTACATTTTGAGTAAAGAGCAGGTAGATCGTATAAAGCGCAAAGGACGTGGGGGCTGAGTGACCGAGAGACTTTGTGTGTAAGGCAGTTCTAGGTCCACAGCAAGACTGAGCAGAAGGCCCAGAGAGTCCCCGTAACCCCCCTCGCCAAATGCACAGCCTCCCCCATTATCGACGCTCCCCACCCGTGGGCCATTTGTTACAGTGACGAACCTACGTTGACTTAGCATCATCGCCCAAATCTATTCCTTTTTTTCATAAAGAAAATGATAGCTTTTCTAGAGGCCCTCCTTAGCAGACTTCTTATTTCTCATTGGCCAGCGCTGTATCTCATGACAACCCGGGCTGCAAGGGTTTCTGGGAAAGTGACTATTAATTGGGCCTGTTCCTGGTCTGACAAAATCAGGTAGAAATGATAGAAATTGTAGAAATTATAGAAATCTTGAATAGCACATAATAGGGAGGAAAAATACTTCTAAGACTAAAATATCTGTGAAGACACACAGAAGCATATATACGATTTTACAAACAGCCTACAGATTCAGTGGAATCCCTATCAAAATACCAATAGTATTTTTCACAGAACTAGAACAAATAATCCTAAAATTTGTATGGAACCACAAGAGACCCGGAAGAGCCAAAGCAACCTTGAGAAAAGAGAACAAAGCTGGAGGTACCACAATCCCGTATTTCGCAACATACTACAAAGCTATACTAATCCAAACAGTATGACACTGGCACAGGAATAGACACACAGATCAGTGGAACAGGAGAGTTCAGATATGTATCTGTACTTATATGGTCAATTACCCTACTACAGAGGAGACAAAAATATGCCATGAGGAAAAGATAGTTTCTTCAACAAGTAGTGTTGGGAAAACTGGACAGCGGCACACAAAAGAATGAAACTGGGCCACTTTCATACAGCATACACAAACTCAAAATGGATGAAAGATCTCGATGTGAGACCTGAAGCCATAAAGCTCCTAACGTAAAACTCAGGCAGTAATCTCTTGGACATCACCCTTAGCTACATATTTATGGATATGTCTCTTCAGGTGAGGGAAAGAAAAGCAAAAACAAACTATTAGAACTATGCCAACATAAAAAGCTTTTGCCCAACAAAGGAAGCCATCAACAAAACCAAAAGGCAACTTACTGCATGGGTGAAGATATTTGCAAATGATATATTTGATAAAAGGTTAATATCCACAATACATAAAGAACTTATACAACTACCACCAGCCAGCCAACCAACCAACCAACCAACCAACCAACAATCTACTTACAAAATGGGCAGGGACCTGAGCAGATACTTTTCCAAAGAAGGCATACAGTTGGCCAATCGTACAAAGAAAGATGCTCAATATCACTAACCATCAGGGAAATTCAAAACAAAACCACAATGAGATATCACTTCGCACCAGTTAGGATGGCTGGTGTTAAAAAGGAAGTGTTGGGGAGGGTGTGGAGAAAAAGGATCCCTCATGCACCTTGGCGGAAGTATAAATTGATGCCACCACTGTGGAAAACGGTATGGAGTTTCCTCAAGAAATTAAAAATAGAAATATCCTATGATCCAGTATTTCCACTACTGGGTATTTACCCAAAGAAAGTGAAAATACTAATTCAAAAAAAAAAAAAATACATGAATCCCCTGCGTTCACTGCAGGATTATTTACAATAGCCAAGATACGGAAGCAACCCAAGTGTCCATTGATAGATGAACGGATAAAGATGTATACAAGTGCGATGAACTGTGACTCAGACATAAAAAAGAATGGGCCTAGAGGGCATTATGCTAAGTGAAATAAGTCAGACAGAGAAAAGGAGATGCCATATGATTTCACTTACATGTAGCATCTGAAAAACAAAAACAAAGCAAAAAAAACCCAACCAACCAAACAGAACTAGACTCATGCAGAGGACAAATGAGGGTTGCCCGAGGGGAGTTGGGCGTGTGTGTAGGGGGTTGGGCGAAACAGGTAAAAGGATTAAGAGGTACAAACTTCTAGTTATATAAACAAGTCACGGAGATGAAAAGAACAGCACCGGGAGTATAGTTAGTGACGTTGTAATCATGCTGTGTGGTGGGCGGGCGGGAGCTACCCTTCCCGCGGTGAGCACTGAGTAATGTACAGACTTGTCAAATCACTGTGTCGTACACCCGCCCCTAATATGACACTGTATGTCAACTGTATTTCAGTCATAAATATTTTTTAAAAGCTCCAAAAAAAGGTGTGGGAGGGTAGAAAGGATTTTTATAAATTGTTTTTATTGAAGTGTAATGTACATACAATAAAGCATACTCCTCTTAGAGGCGCAGCTGATAACCGTTAACGTACGTGTGTATTTGTGTGACCATCACGTAGGTCAAGATACAGAACATTCGCAGTGCCCTGCAAGACCCCTTTGTGCCCCTGCTCAGAGAGCAAGCCGGCCAGCCCTGAGAGGACCACGGCTCCAACCTCTGCCACTGAGAGAGGGACATTCACCGTCATAAATCTTAGAAGGAAAACATCATGGGTAGAGAGGAACAAAAGGGAAGGAGAAGGCCAAGTTAATGGCTGCTTTTGTAATTTGGCGGCTCTCCTTTGCCTCTTAAATTGTTCCGATTCCATTTTGAAAACCTTCCTCTGAAAACGTCATCAAAAACTGAAGATAGAATTTTTCCTTTGCTATGAAGTTGATGTAAGCTGAAACTCCAATCAGTTAGGACTGGATTCTACTGTGTGTAATAGAATAGCTCTAAGTAATAGCCGTGTGAACAGGACAGAATTCTATTTCTCTGTCATTTGAAAGCAGCCTGGAGATTTGTAGTCCAGGGCACCCAGGATCGTCTTTGACGGCCTCAGGAAGCCGTCTGCTCTACCAGTCCTAGGGTAGCCTTTGTCTTCATGGTGCATAATGGAAGCTGAAGCCCCAGCCATCACATCTGTGTTCCTGGAAGCAGAATAAGAGGAAGGGAAAAAGAAGCGTTCACCTCTTCTCAACTTCGTAGACTTCTTAGAAGTTTCACACAACACTTCTGCTAATAACTCACTGGCAAGAACTTAGTCAAATGACCCCAACCTGACTGTAAAGAAAGCTGGGTTCAGTGCGCTGTTAAAAATCAGACCTTTTTACTAAGTGAAGAAACCGGTAATCTTTTCCAAATTGCAGTTGTGCAGCTCTTGCAGATGAGCCCTCTCTCCCCCAATTCTGCAGCCTCTGCGTCGTGTCCCCAAAAGCCTTGACAGATGCCGAAGAGCACGTCCGTCAGCTTATGCCGTGCGGTGGGGCCTTGCTCTCAGGGAAAGCCTCAGCACATGGGAAGAATGTACCACGCAGGGCATTGCAGTCAGCCACGCTACCGTCTGGCTCTACGGCCCCCGGGGTTGGATCAATACAATGCAGGCCAGTCGCAAGAGGTCAGTTTTGTCCTGGGAACACAAAATCAGACGTGGGCATTCCAGGAGATTATTTATATTTGCATTTTCTTTGACGCAAGTGCCATTTATCTCCCAATGAAAGAACTCAGTCCCAGCGCTGTGGGACGGGAGCCGGGAGCCCGGCCAGCCGCGCGGCGGACACAGGGAGACAGCTGGCCGGGAGAGCGGCCCTGCCGTACCCTTCCGCGTCGGTCCAGCCGAGCTCCCCGGCCGCAGAGCCTGCCGCTCTGGAAGCAGAGGCAAGACTAGGGAAAGGCCAAGCTCTCTTGTCCCAGAGGCGTGTGCGCAGGGCCCGGGGCCGTGGCCTCAGCTGCTTCGAGAGGGTGGGAGCGGCAGGCCTGGCAGCATTCGGCCAAGGCTGTGAATGAACGAAGTTGCTAGACTCATCACAGAGGAGGAGAACGGTGGAATCCGGTGAGGCTCTCTGAGAAAGTCCTGCCCGAGTTAAAAAAAAAAAAATTAGGGGGCGCCTGGGTGGCTCCGTTGTTTGGGCGGCCGACTTCGGCTCGGGTCATGATCTCGCGGTCTCTGGGTTCGAGCCCCGCGTCGGGCTCTGTGCTGATGGCTCAGGGCCTGGAGCCTGCTTCGGATTCTGTGTCTCCCTCTCTCTCTCTGCCCTTCCCCTGCTCACACTCTGTCTCTATGTCTCTCAGAAAAAAAAAAAAAAAAATTAGGATAAGTCCCCTCCCTGATTTTGTGTTCCTTTTCCTCACGCCACCCGACTGAGCTTGAACCATTTGCCTTGTTTGTTGGTAACTGAAGCGTAGCTGACGCACAACGTGACGTTAGTTTTGGGTTCACGGCATAGCGACTGGACGAGTGTAGATGCTCCGCTGCGCTCGCTGCAAATGCAGCACCTTCTGTCGCCACACGGCGCCGTTACCGTCCCGTTGACCGGATTCTCCCCGCCGCACCTCTCATCCCCGGGACTTAGTCTCCTGCACCCGGAAGCCTGCGTCTCCCAGTCCCCGTCTCCCGTGTCGCGCATCCCCCGCTCTTCCCTCCGGCAGCCATCAGCTCGTTCTCCGGATTTCTGGGTCTGCTTCTGCCTTTTCGTTTATTAGTCTCCCACTTGCTTTTTTTGAGACATCTGTTGCTGCCTCCTCCTCCGCTCCCTGTTGGAACCCTTCGTGGAGTTCCTTGATGGGGTAAAGATTCTACTTGTCAGATTTCCCATCCCGTGTCTCAGGAGGCGCCGGCTCGACGTCCCCCGATTCCTTTCCTCGACGCCTCAGACTTTCCACTTCCACCCTTGCTGGGCAAGACGTGTTCCTGCAGGGGTTTGGAGTTTCGGAAGTGCCCTCCCGCCGCGTGAAGACGAGGAGCTCACAGGCGACACTCTGTGCGCTGCACCCGCGCCCCGTTCTGTCTTTCTCCCCCAGAGGCCTCTCGGGCTCCCCTGAGAAGGGCAGACTTGGGAAGAGAGGAGGCGGGTGACTCTTTTCCTCAGTGGGGTCATTCTGCACGGTGGCCTTTGGCAGCGTAGGGCCGCAGCCCGTGCGGATGGCGTCTCTCGTCCGGAGGTCCCGGCCCAGATCCCTCGGCTGGGCCTGGGGGCTCGGAGCCGTTCGGCCGGCCGCTGTAGCCGGGGGCTTGGGTCAGCCCTGCTCCAGCCCCGGGAAGCGAGGGGGGACAGGCACACGCCCGGAGCCCCGAAGGAGGGAGTTCCGTGTCAAGACCGGTGGCACCCGTGCGCAGGGCAGTCTCCGGCCCCCACTGTGCTGTTCCGCCTTCCTGCCGACTCCGGGAGGTGACGGGACACTCGTAACCGGCAGTGACATTAGCGCGGCTTACCGTGTATCCGCTCGTTTCTTTGTTTACTTAAACTCACAAACCTTGGTCCTTTCAATATTACTATGAACCGTTGACCTGCATTTCTTGCCTCTGGTTGCCACACACCAGTGTGGCTCAACACGGTGTTCGGAGAACTGCTGAGTTAGTCAGATGAGTCGGAGGAGCCGAGACGCTCCGGCCCGGCCAGGGATGGACCCGCCCACCTGGGGCTCCCGTGCCGCCTGGCGCCTGGGGCTCATCACACCGGTCCCAAGAGAGGCACCCCCTCCACCAAGTCCTCCAGCGGCCCCGGTGCTTCCGTGGTGTGCGCGCCAGCGCCCCCCTCCCCAGACACAAACGGTGGTGGGTGGTGGGGCAGCTCCCGCGGTGGTGCTCCCCGAGGAAGGCATCGGGGGCTTTCGGGGGAGGGCGCAGGCCTGCAAACACCGCCGTGGCTGTTCTCTCCTGGGGCCGCGGAGCCCTACCATCCAAGAAGCCACGTGTCAGAGGGGAAGAGCCCTCGCGGGGCCCTGCTGAGGCGGTGGGGGGGGGGCCCTCTCTGCTTCTCCCCACGTCTGCGCCCCTGCGAGTCTAATGGGTCACTCCGGGTCCACGTCCTGACCGCTCTCCCCCAGCCCCTCTTCGCCTCCAGAATCCATGCGGCCCAGCCTTTCTCTTTTGGAGGCTTCTTCCGGGTCGCCAGCTGTTTCTTACCCTTTCCTTCTGGTCTTTCTTCACCTCCCTTCCTCTCCACCCCCACCCTGGACAACGTCGAGTTTGTCAAGTTCCTGTTCCCTTCCTGGCATGGTCCGGCCAGAGCGGCTTCAGCTCCGGCTTTGCATCACTCGGCATTCCCTGGCCGGGAGAGCACAGCTCGTAGAAACGGGGCACCACCGCCTTTCAGGTCCAGAGGCCCCGGCCGGCCCGAACGGTGTTCCGCGGCCCCGTAGAACGCCCGGAGCCCGCCGCTGTTCGGGGAAGCTGGCTCCGCTCCCGCTCCCGCACGCGCGCTCTTCCCCGAGTTCTCGGCCCCCTCCTCTCTGCCCTCCAGGCGTCTCCCTCTGAACTTTGCAGGCCCAGGACAGCCCTAGGCTCCTCAGAACCTCCCAAAGGTCTCTTGGATTAGGCAGGTGAGGGCAGGGAGCGTGAACGGAGGGGGATGGGGCAGCCCACCAGACAGACCTGGCCCTCGCCTTCGTGGAATTTACACGCTCGTGGGGACAAGGAGGATAGAACAGTATCTCCATAAATATCGGAGGTGTTTCTTGTCATGGCACTTTCCGTGAAGGAACTAAAACAGGATGATGTAATAGAATTACCCGGGATGGCAGGGAAGTGTTCCCTGAAGGAGCGGCGTTTGAGGAGAGGCCCCCGAAGGAGCTCTCCGTGTGAAGAGCCGGGGGAAGAGCACTCTGGGCAGACAAGGTGGTTTGTGCAAAGGCCCAGGGGCAGCACAGAGCACAGGGTGGTGGAGGAACCGAAAGGAGACCAGTGTGGCTGGGGCAGAACGAGCGTGAGGGAGGGTGATGGGACAGGAAGTCAGAGACGTGACTACGGGCAGGGAAAGCCCATCACGCAGGGTGCTGCAGTCCCAACTTGGGGCAGAGTCAGACTTGGCGTTAGGAAGCCATGGAGGGGTTTCGGGCGGAGAAGTGAAATCCGATTTACGGTTCCCGAAGACCCCCTCTGGCTACCCGTTGGCGTGGAGCAGTGTCTTCCTCCTGTCTAAGCTTCATTCTTGCCCCCGGCTTTCAGGGAGGTCAGGGAGGCCTCCTGCTTCAGGAGTCTCTGCAGGGACCTCGCATCTGTCTGACCCCCCTGTTCTCTCTGCGCCGGCTTCGCTGCCTGCCCACCCAGGCCCGCTTTCCAGAGGGGGGGGGGGCGGAAGGGAAGAGACCGCTCGCTGTGTCTCTCACCTCACTTCCCCTGCATCGTTTTACATTTAGAATTTTTTAGATGTATGTTTATTTTGAGAGAGAGCATGTGGGGGAGGGGCAGAGAGAAGGAGAGAGACTCCCAAGCAGGCTCCACACCGTCAGCGCAGAGCCCGATGCGGGGCTCGAACTCAGCAACTGTGAGAACATGACCTGAGCCAAACTTAATGAGTCGGATGTTCAGCCGAGGGAGCCACGACCAGACGCTCCTTCCTGAGTTGTCTTGCTTTCCTTCCCGCCCGCCCTGGGCCGCACAGCGGAGGCCGGGGCCTCTGAGTGTCACTGAGGAATCTTAACTCTGGAGCCGAAGTCAAGCGTCAGGCCGCAGTCATTCCCATGACCCTCGGATCCCTGCTGGTACCTCTTTGCTGCCCGTGGGAGGGGGGTGGAGTGGGGGGGGTTCCTAGACCATTAAGGGGTTAAGCCTGGAGGAGCAGGAAGAGGAGGGAGAGTTTCCGGTGCAGGAGGAACCCAGCAGGAGCCAAGCTGAGTCCTCCCTGCTTGCTGCCAGCTGGCCTCACTTCCTTCCTCTGCCCTAGGTCCCAGCGCTCCATCTGGGGCCGTGTGGCTGACCTTCCCCCTCAGTCTCTCTGAAGAGCAAAGGTTTTGGTGGGGGGATTTTGGGGAGAGAGGGTGTGGGATGGGATGGGGTAAGTACTTGAAAAAGCGTATTTCATACACTTTTATATTCGAAAGGCAAAATCGAAAGCAGTCGTTTTCATGATCTGGACCAGTGAAGGCCAGGTTCAGGGTGGTTTTGACTAAGGGCCGAGGGGCACCGAGAAGACGAGATGGGCCTCTCGAGCCCAGCCCAGAGCAGGGGGCTCGTCTCCAGGATTGATTCAGGCTAATTCCCGGTTCCTCCCCGGGGTGCCGTCCCAGCCTAGCACCCCCTGGTGACCGTCACCAGCCGCAGCCCACGTGTGCTGGGGCTTAACACTCCGGTGTGAGAGTCGTATTCACGGTCATGTCGTGGGGCCCATCCCATGGCTCGCTCTGCGTTCTTTGGCAGGCTGCCCCGCCTTTAGTTCCGCCCCTGCAGCCCCAATTTCAGGGCTTAGGAGCGTGAACCTCGGACCCAGCCACGTTGGTAGTAGGGTTCCCCTATCCGGGCCTCAGTTTCTTCATTTGTAGAATGGGGATAATGATACATTGACCTTTTCGGGAGGCTGTGAGGATTGCAAAGGCTGTGTTTGTGTGTGTGTGTGTGTGTGTGTGTGTGCACGCATGTGTGTGCACGTGTGCGTACATGTATGTAAACACGTTTGTATGTGCACGTCTGGTACATAGCAAGCACTTGTAAGTAAGTGTTGGCCGCTGTTACTATCATTATTTTATTTTTGGTTAGGATAAGGCTAAATGATATGTGAGAAAAATGTCCATTTTTTAAAGATTTTTTTTTTTAGTTTATTTATTTTTGAGAGAGAGATAGAGAGCGAGCGGGGGAGGCGCAGAGAGAGAGGGAGACAGAATCCCCAGCGGGCCTCACACTGTCAGCACAGAGCCCAACGCAGGGCAAGAACTCACGAACTGCGAGATCATGACCTAAGTTGAAACCAAGAGTTGGGCGTTTCACGGACTGAGCCACCCAGGCGCCCCAAAAGTGTTGATTTTTTTTAACCCGTAAGTAAACCCTGCTGCAGGACAGTTGCGATGGCGCTCTGTGATAACGGGAGGGAACGTTAGCCTGGACCCCAGCCTTCGGTGCTCTGCTCCGTGTCTCGCAAGCTCCTCGCCACCTGCCTCTGTCCTTACCCCGCCGCCGCCTCTCCGCTGGGCGTCCTGTCGTGCGCCTCTAGGCACAGCAGCTCCTTAGGTCTCGGTCGAGGTCTCCACCTTGCCCTCCCTTCCTTTCTACCTCTCCACCTGAGGAGGCCGTCTCTGCATAAGGATTCCAGAGGCCCGTAACCAACCTCTCTGCGCCTCCAGGAGGCCTGTGAAGCCCCAGATCGGCGGTCCTCGGAGCCTCGGCGTCACCTGGGAACTTGTTGGAAACGCACGTTCTTGGCCACCCACCCCAGACCCGTTCTATCAGAGGCTCTGGGAGTGGGACCCGTGATCTGTGTTTTAACCCGTCCATCAGGAGACTTCGGTGCGTGCCAGGGTGTGAGAGCTGCTGTCACGTGGGAAGAGTGGGTCCGGTGGCCATGTTGGGGTTGTTCGAGGTCACAGTTCTGTTCGGGACAGCTGGCGCTCACGCGGAACCATAGTGCTTGGTTGCGGAGACAGGGACCACAGGCGGAAGGGGAGCCGGCTGGCCGCTCTGAATGTTGTCTGGCCTGGTCCCCTCCAAAACCTCCCGAAAGGCAGAGCTCGGGGCGTCAGCCAGGCGGCTGGGAAGGCAGCCTGGATTCCCACGAGGGCTGCGTCCCGATCAACCGCAGGGCTGTGCGGAGTCACGTCACCTCTCCGGGCTTCGTTGTGGGTCGTAGCCCTCCCTGAATAGAGCAGGATTGTTCGGGGGAAGAAACAAGGTCACTCAGGCGAAAACACTTGGCAAAACTGCAGCTGTGTCTCTACCGTAAATCGTCACCAGACAACTGAACTCTTCATGGGAGCGGTGTTCGACTTTTTTCCAGGGGCCACACACGGGACTGAGTATGCTGACATGCTAAACAGGTTCCCTAAAGCATTCCAGCTGCGACTCCTCCCATCCCTCTCCTGCCCGTGAGAGAATGCTGATGGTATCTGAGTCAGAAGTTCCAGCGGGCAATATTGTGGCCGTGACCTGATCTGTTCTGTCCGCCCCGCCCCCACTCCAGCCCCAGTTCCGCACGGTGCAGCCTCTCCATTGCTGTTTCTCTACCCCTGCCCTCTCTCTCTCTCTCTCTCTCTCTCTCTCTCTGTGATCGCTCCCTTCCCTGGCTCTGTCTGTGGCCTGGAGGTGAAGCCCTTGTCCTGTCTCCAGTTGCGTGGCACTGTCCTGAGTCAGCCCCCCACAGCTTTTTCCCAGAGCACACTCAGCCACCCGGGCACCTTGCCTTATTCTGCCTTTTTATCAGGCAAGGGGCTGACAGCCTCCAAAAGGAAGCCCTCAGGCCCCTTAATGAAGGGGCAGGATCGGAGCTGCCTCGGCCCCTCTGGTTCTGCTCCGGGGTCAGGCTTTCACCCAGATGGGCTGTGTCAACCACAGAGAATCAATGACTGGTCACTTCTTACCCGCCCCCCGCCCAGGTCCCTTCCATGACCGCTCCAACTACAGGAGGCCCCTCGCTCCTTATTAAACTGTAATGAGTTTACCCAGACTGGAAGGTGTCTTTTTTTTACCTTTTGTTTGTCAACAGCTCCTGGTTTTCTGGTCATAGGCTTGGTTTTACACTGTTCCAGTAAGCGCTTCTCCTTGTGCTTAGTAATTAGGCACACTTTCAGGTTAAACAGTTATTTTTTTTATTTGCTACCTCTCCCCACCGCTTGGCCCAGAAACAGGGAGGAGGAAGCCACACTTAACTTGTCAAAACAACATTGCTCACCACCTCGGGTCTTTTATTGGTTTGGTCACATAGTAATCCATCCGAAGTACTGGATTGTTTCTGGGGAGCCCCGAGGGGGCACACTGGGATTCCTCAACTCATGTGCCTTCCCGAGGACGCACGCCACGAGAGCGGTAGCTTCTCCGTCTTGGCCACCGGGCTGTTTTCCACGGCTTGGGCAAGGCCTGACACGGAGTAGGTACTCCATAAATGCGGTTGATTGAAGGAAGGAATGACAGACACCTACGGATGCAGGCACGTGTCCGTATCCCTGGACGAGTCTTCCCGAAGCGCTGCAAGGAGAGGCTTTCGGGAGAGCTGGTGGCGCGGTTTAGAGCATATGAAATGTTTAGAGCAGTACGGAGTCTGTCGTGTCTCCTGCCGCCCCGCCCCCCGCCCCGGGGGGTGCCGGGAGCTGCACCCTGGGATTCGTCTCTCCTCCCGGGATCCTGGCGTTCACTCCTTCGGTGTTCTCCCGCCACACTCAGCTGCCGTTGGACAAAATCCTCGCAGAGAAATGGAGGCTGTCACATTCATTCGTTGTGGGCCTAGGCGCCCTGTCGCAGGGACAAGATCCGGGCCGGCCTAGCAGCCCATCTCCTGCTGGGAAAGCCCTGCGTCCACGTGCCGCACACGCCACGAAGCCAGAACCGACGAAGGCGCAGACCGCTGGTCACAGCCTGACCACGTCGAAGAGTGCCCGCTGACAATGCAGGAGGCCGTGGGTGGAGCAGGGCAGGGCTTCGTTCTTCCCAGGAGGCCACACGTGGCCAGGACGTTGGCAGAGGGACCGGTGGCACAGACCAGATGCAGGCGAAGAGAACGGCCGGCTTCTTGGTGCAGACAGTAGACAACTCCCTCGCTAGTTGAAGCAGAAAGGAACTTTCTTTTTGAAGGATAGGAGGCGGCTCTTGGGATCTCCCGGGCGGCCAGAGAAGCAGACGTGGAGGTCATGCCCGGAGGACGCCCTTGGAGCTGGCCGTGCGTGCCGCCACCCTCCCGGGATCGCCTGCCGGGTGCACCGCACACGCATCTTCACACCACGGCTGGGCAGCGCTGCGCACCCCTGTGGGTGTGAATTGGTCAGGCGCATGCGCCCTAGACGCGAGAAGGCTCCCGCAGAGCAAGCTTCTGCTTCTACTTTGGGCAGGCACAGACCCCCAGGGAGGGCGGTCAGCGGGTTCGATGGCCGAAAAGAGAGATATCGATCCCTGAAAGAGAAGAAGCAGTCAGGAATCTTCCTAGAGCCGAGTCTTCTCAGCCTCAGCCACGCGGTTTCTGTTCTCTGTTCCCTCAAAGCCCCTGTGAGCGCCTCACCCCGGGAACCCCGACTTTCCTCCCGACTCCTGTCCCTGAGTCCCACACACCCGATGCTAACTTTGAGGAAGCTGGGGGAACAGGAGGAGCACTGGGCCGGGGGGACCCACAAAGATTCCGGGCCAGGTGTGGTCACCGACTGGCCGCGTATCTTTGAGGAAGGCATTTAGCCTCTCTGGACTCTCTTAGAGTCCTTGCTTCTGAAGAGGGCATAAGAAACCAGCCTCATTGTTTTATAACTCACGTGACGATACGTGTGGAAACACAACTGCAGAACACACGTCTCCTGATTCAAGGTATTGTTAACTGGGCGTCTGACGTATTAGAGCCGAGAAGGCAGTCACCGGCGTGCCCAGAGCTACGGGCCATCCCCAGCCCAGGGGCCCTGACTCTAACCAAAGTATCATAAAACATATAATTCAGAAACACATATTCTTTATTATTAATGACAAATTGTGTATCAACTGTTTGTATGGAGGTCTTGCTTCTAGGGGCCAGAACGTCGTCCTAGCTGATAAAGCAAAAAAGAGCATGTATTTGCTATGTAATTAAAGAGGCTGGAGCAAAGTGGCTTTGGGAATGGCCAGATCTGGGTGCGTAGGTGAAGCCGCCGTCCTCTGTCTCCGTGTCTCAGTTCTGTATTCCTACACCAGCTTCTCTCTCAGGCAGGCCCTCTCCAAGTGCTGGCAAAGCTGGCTCCCACGAGCTCCAGGATTACGTTTTACCAGCCTAACCACCCTGCAGAAAGAGTATGCTTCTTTCCAAATCATTCTAGAAGAGTCTAGAAATGACCAACTCTGGATGAACTGATTTGGACACGGACCTATCTGGGTAACGTGTCCTCTCCTTGCAGCCGGGTTAGGGCTGGCCTTTTGCCCCTCGCCCCATGCCACGTGGATTGACAGTGGAGAAGGAGTGGTTGGCCAAGGGAAAATTGGAATCTCGTTGCCAGAGAATTCTGGAGGAATGGCTGCTGGCAGGCAAAGCCCCAGGTCACCACCTGGGGAAACAGGGCCAGCATAGAGGGAGGACTGTTCTATCCTAGGCCGATGGAATACAGGCATTTCTCTAGTCTGAAGAGGAAGGCCCGTTCTGCTTGGTGTCCCCCGCCACCCCTGCAGCCTCAACTTAACATCCCTCCGCCACTTTACCTCGAGGTACCCGCTCAGTTTTCTTGGTCTTTGACCGTTCCGGCTTCGCCCCTGCTCTGGAGACGAACTCTTCACGTTATTCCCCGGCCGGGACCCTGTGGTCGCTTGGGCCTCTCACAGATTCCCTTCCCTGGGCCGGACTGCGGGGCGCCTCCTCCCAGGACTTGCTCAGTGTCGTGGGTGACTGGCCTGTGCCCGTTCCCAAGCAGAGTGGTCTTTGAGACGTTTACCAGCTCGTGGGGGAAGGTGCAGAGGCAGGTGCTCCTGCCACCTCGGGATCCCCTAGGAGTGAAAAGCATTTGAACTTGAACTTGCTGTGGGTCAGAAAGAGGAAGGTCAGAAGTTGAGCTCTCGGGCCCTCTTTGTTTTCCCCAAAACTCTGTTCACATAAATCTCATTGGCCTTCTCTAGATCTCAAGCGGTGATTACTCTTTCAGATTTTGTTCTGCTTTCAGAGCTCAGGAATCCCGTTTTATGTCTGTCCCTGGGCTGATCATTCCAAATGAACTTGCGCGTGGCCAGCTTTTCCACATACTCCCGTCCCCGCCCCTGGCTGCGTTCCTCATGTGGTCAGTTTCCCCCCGTGAGGATCCGGTTGAGACGGTTGGTCTTCAGCCCTGTCTCACAAAACCTCTCTAGAATCCCTGGACACAGGAGCACCCAAGAAGAAAGTGGGGCCTCCTGCAGCCCATCGCGTCTGCGGGCAGCACCTCTGATCGCGTCCCCCGTGTGCCCATCCCCTTCCTCTGCACCGCCTCTGCCTTCCTCCCACCTCTCGTCTGCATAAGCCGTATAGATCCAGGGCAGCCCCGGTTTGCTTGGAGGCCGCTGGACACAGACGCACAAATCCACGACAGCTTATGCTTTACCGCGGCGGCCGTGCTGGGTCTGCGCCCGTGTTACCCGGCCGGGGGCCAGCAGAGGCTGCGTTCTCAGGATCCCAGCGTCGTATCTCGCTTCCCTTCACTCCGTTGTCCATCCGCGCTCGCTGCCAGCCTCCGGTCCCCTTTTCTCTGCAGCCCATGTGTACTTTCTGCATAAACTGCCCAATGGGGAGAAATCGCTCCCGGCTGCATTCAGTTGCATCGAGTGACCTTTGTGCTTTTGTCGAATGTTCACGAGAGTCTGGGTTGGGTGAGGGAAGGTGCGGAATGGGGAGACGGCCTGCCCTTTTACCCCTAGAGTCCCGGAGAGGCTGCCTGCCCCACAGCGCCCCCATGTGTCTGTGTGTATGTCCACCTCGTCACTTTGCAGGGCTCCGGCCTCACCTGAACCCCTTTCCCTGTCGGCAGGTGGCTCGTGCCTGGCCCGTTCTCTCCAGCTGGTCACCTCATGTCTGCTGCAGGGCCCGACTCGCCGCAGGGCTGGTGTTGGCGGCTTCTGCTAAAACCGAAAATGCACATTCCATGCCACCTGGTGGCTCTCTGCTCCGAGGAACTTTCCCGCATGTGTGCGAGGAGGCATGCGCAGGGGTGTCCAAAGCAACGTTGTTATGCTGGGGAAAAATAGATTATCCAAATGTTTATAACTAGCGGAATGGAAAAAATGAAACCTCTTTTAAACAGGATGGTGTATGGCTCAGCAGACAAAGAAATGGATGAGAGAGAGCCCTGAGCTTCAGTGAGGAGTGTCAGAGGCGTGGGTATCAAAGGCACGATTTGGAGGGGAAATAGTGATGACTTGTACACTGTGTGATATTTGTGGACATAAGAAAAAACAGAAGAGAATACCAAACTGTGTGGACTCAGGTGCAAAGTACGTTTCATGGACATGCCCACGGACCGGAAAGAAAAAAATTCCAAGATAATACTGCTTCTGGTGAAGAAGAGAGGAAATCTAACGAGAGAAACATGACAGGAACATCACTCACAAACTCTGAAGAAATGTGGGGCGTCTGGGGGGCTCAGTCGGTCGAGCGTCCAGCTTCGGCTCAGGTTATAATCTCACAGGTCATGATCTCACGATTCACGGGTTCGAGCCCCATGTTGAGCTCTGTGCTGACAGCTCAGAGCCTGGAGCCTGCTTTGGATTCTGTGTCTCCCTCTGTCTCTGCCCTTCCCCTGCTCACGATCTCTCTCTCTGTCTCTCAAAAATAAATAAACATTAAAAAAAAATCTGAAGAAATATTGGTGCACCTGGCTGGCTCAGTCAGAGCATGGGACTCTTGATCTTGGGGTTATAGGTTCGAGCCCCATGTTGGGCATAGAGATTGCTTGAAAATAAAATTTTAAAAAATGTGAAGAAATACGACCATTAACGAGCATTTGCTCTGCATGAAGGGTATATGCATATTTGTTATAAGTCTTCACACTTAAACTTTTGATTCGAATTTTTTAAATAATTGAAGAAAGACTGATTGCCACTGTAAGCAATTGAGGAATGATACATCTTTTGGTCGCAAGTGACTGACAACCCAATTCAAACTGGCTTAAGCTCTTCAAGAGGGAGCGTCTCTGGCTTTCAGGTCTGAGTAGCCCCAGAGTACGTCTTGCTTTGGGATTTCAAAGGCGTGGACTTGCTTTCTTGCCGGCCTGCTTTCCTTCTAGTTGACTTCAGCTTCTCTCCTCAAAGTGGCCCCCAAGGCCAGCGTTCTCCCCGGGTCAGGTCAGTAGAAGAAGGGGCTCTTTCTCCTAAATGGTTAAAAGAGAAGGGCTTGGCTGGCTTTCCTTGGCCTGGGTTGAGTACGTGCCCGGGCGCGAACCATCGCCGTGGTCAGAGGGGCTATGCCGATGGCTCCTCTGGCCCCGGGTCACACCCCTACCCCAGAGCATGAAGTAGGGAGGGAAGCCAGCTCCACCAGACATCACGGTTGGGGGGTGCGGTGGGCGGGGCGCTGTCGCCAATGAAGGGGTGATGCCAAGAAGGCCAGAGCAACGAATGCCCACGTGGGATCGCCAGCTCACTTTTGGAAAGGGACTGCAGAGCGCGCTGGGGGAAAGCCGGAGTCTCCGGGCCCACCAGTCGGCCGGCCCCACCTGCCTCTGACCACTCTGCACCCTCGCCTCGGTAATGGGGCTTCCTCATGGGAGTGA
Source organism: Paradoxurus hermaphroditus (assembly GCA_004024585.1). Taxonomy (NCBI): domain Eukaryota; kingdom Metazoa; phylum Chordata; class Mammalia; order Carnivora; family Viverridae; genus Paradoxurus; species Paradoxurus hermaphroditus. Next base: position 38,422 of record PITB01014740.1, read on the forward strand.
TTCTGGAAATGCCAGAGCGGGGCTCCCAGTAGACTTCCTTCCCGTAAGCCATCAGCTCCCCGCCCAGGTCGGGGTGGGGGCGTAGACCCTGCCCTGTGAGCTCGGAGCCTCGCGGGTGTTTTGTCAGTAGGATGGAGTAGATGGATTGAAAGCACATCCCTAAGATAACTTTGTCTTTGCCAGGTAATACTTATTTAATGTAATGTACACTACAAACACGATGCAGTTCGTTGTTGTTCTTGTCAAAGAGCCGTGCCTGCAAAGATTGTGAGATGCTCACTGGGGGTATGGTGTCTGAGCCCTGCTCGAGGAGAAAGCTGTCACCTGCCTTTGCAGAAACCAAGTGACCCGACTTCCCGCCAAAGCCGCTTTGCGGTGGAAGCTCGCCTTTGCCACCCTTAACTTGGAAACCAGAGAGAGCTGAGGAGACTCTGCGAATGGCCTCTTCAAACCTTTGTTTTTCCTCCTCAACGCCACGCCCCAGGAGCCACCGATGTCCCAGGAGGGGCAACAGGAGTAGCACTGAACTTAGAATATAGGAGCCGCGTGTTGTCCAGGACTCCAGCGGCAAAACTGGGGCTTTTACTGGGGCTTTGTGAAGCGCCGCCCCTTCCAGAATAAAGCACACTCAGTCTGTTCATAACTTTTGTCCCGACAAGCTTTCTTTGATCTCTGCTGATGGAATCGTATGTGCGGGTTTTTCAGGATGCCATAGGCCAAATGTAATTAGGATGGAGACTTCTGGTTCCACCAACTTTCAAGAGCAGAAATCCTACCTGTATTTTTTTTTTAATGTTTATTTATTTCTGAGAGAGAGAGAGAGTGGAGGAGGGGCAGAGAAAGAAAGAGGAGGACACAGAATCCGAAGCAGGCTCCAGGCTCCGAGCTGTCAGTACCGAGCCCGCCTCGGGGCTCAAACCCACGAACCGTGAGATCATGACCTGAGCCAAAGTCGGACGCCCAACTGACTGAGCCCCCCAGGCGCCCCTCCTACCTGTATTTGGAATCCGTGTACCACCACCTAAGTGCAGATGAAGTGACCCCCCTCCACGAAACAAGAGGAAAAACGCCAGTTGAAAGAATCTTTGAAACAAGACTCTTGAGCAGCGTAAAGTGGCGAGCGCGCGGTTCTGTGCAGAGCGGCTGTATCCGACTCCCCCAGGCCGGTCTGTTACTCCTTTAGCCCGTGACAGGGCGGTTCTGGTTTTTCTATCGCCTATTTAAAACATCAAAAAGCTTTGCATCTGGCCAGGTGGACTTTCGGCTCGCATCTCGAAAAGTTTAAGCGGCGTGAAACTTGATGAAGTTGCGGATCACTCAGTGCCCGCACGCCAGGACACACGCCGTTTTGCTCTATATGCCCTGCATCCAGCGGAACCCACGGAGGCTCCCTTGGCGCCCTAGACCAGCGGTTCTCAAACCTGTTCACCGCGGGACCCCGTTATACTCTCCAAAATTACTAGGGACCCCAAAGAGCTTTTTAAAGTTTTATGTTCCAGCCACTGGCATGTACCGCGTTAGAAATTAAAACAGAGAACATTTTATTTTATTTTTTAATGTTTATTTATTTTTGAGAGAGAGAGAGAGAGAGATAGAGACAGAGAGACAGAGCATGAGTGGGGGAGGGGCAGAGAGGAGGAGACACAGAATCTGAAGCAGGCTCTGGGCTCTGAGCTGTCAGCACAGAGCCCAATATGGGGCTCGAACTCACAGACTGCAAGATCATGACCCGAGCTGGTTGGACACTTCACTGACTGAGCCACCCAGGTGCCCCCAAACAGAGAACGTTTTAAATATGTATTGTTTTATTTAAAAATAATCATAAAACCATTACATGTTAACATAAAGAATTTACTTTCATGAAAATATAATTTCAAAAGAACTTGGAGGGAGAAGAGTGGCGTTGTTTGACATTTTTGCAGACCCCTTTAGACCTCAAGCTTCGCAGGAGGCCGCTCTGTTCGCAAAGCCGCTGTCCTGTCGCAGGTCAGGCAGCTGTGACAAATGCCGCTGTGCAGTCACGCGTGGAAGGATGAGAGCGAAAAAGACAATTAGCATCTTAATGTCATTGTGAAAACAGCTTGGACCCCTCAAATCCCAGAAAAGTCCTCCGGGACCCCAGGGGTCTACAGACCACACTTTGGAAACGGGGTCACATAGTTGAATGCTGTCTAGAACACCAAGGGAAGAAGGAAGGAGGGGAGAGAGGAACCAAGTAAGGAACTCTTAACATATTAAAACATCTAAAATAACCACTAAAATAGTAAACACACAGCGTGTGATTTCCGATTCAGCAATATGAGAAGCAAATATGGGAATGACATGAGAAGTGAAAAGACATTTAAACACCGTAATCCTGAAGAAAGGCAAGAGGAGAGAAAAAGGAAATATTAGAAGGTGAGGAAAATAGCACCAAATAAGATGGTAGGCATTTCATTTCTTTTTCTTAAATGTCTGTGTTCACTGTGATAATTCATCTGACTGTTACAATTACTATTAGGCCATTCGCGGTATGCGTGTATATTTCAGTATGTGGGTGCGCTTCTTTGGAAGTGTTTAAAAATAAGATGGGGAGGGGCGCCTGGGTGGCTCAGTCAGTTAAACATCTGACTTCGGCTCAGGTCATAATCTGACAGCTCGAGGGATCAAGCCCTGCATCGGGCTCTGTGCTGACAGCTCAGAGCCCGGAGCCTGCTTCGGATTCTGTGTCTTCCTTCTCTCTCTGCCCCTTCTCTGCTCACGCTCTCTCTCTCTCTCAAAAAAAAAAAATACATACATACATAAACATTTAAAATTTTTTAAAAATTAAAAAAAAGATGGGACAGAAATAAACCCAAACATATTGGAAATCATTTTTATTTAAGTATAAATGAATAAAATGATATGGGTAAAAGACCAGTATGGTTGAACTGTCATACCAAATTACAAAACGTCCAGCCTCTGTATATGTTGCTTATAAAAGATGCACCTGAGACCTAAGGATGTAGAAAGTTGGAAAGGAAAAGGATGGACAGTGATGTACTGGGAAAATACTAACCAAGAAAACAAGTCGGTGTGGCGATGTTTACCTCAGACCAAATAAGTGTTCAGGCGAGAGGGATGACAAACATTCCATTTTAGCTGGAAGACAGAACTATGAGGAGAAGTGGACAAGTGCGCCATCACAGAGGAGCAGGTAACACGCCTCTCCGTGTGACTGGTAGGTCAAATAGACCCAAAGTAAAGAAAGGTTATAATCCGAACATCGCAGATTAACAAATTTGATCGAAGGTGTACGGAGACAACACGCACCCGACGATTGCAGAATCTCTGTTTCCGTCGCACCTGGAACGTTAGATTGACGATATTCCCGGCCGAAAAGCAGTTCTCAACAAACTTCAAAGAGTCGGAGCCACGCGAACCGTGTTCTCTGGCCGCAGTGCCGTTGAGTTAGAAACGAGTCACGAAAGGATCAAGAAATGTGTACGCCCGAAAATAAAGAAGATGTCTAAAGTTTAGTCAAAGGAAAAAAAACCCTGTGGAATTTCGGGCCTCTTTAGAACTTAAAATAATGAAAATCATGCAAATGCAAACTTGTGGCCTCCCCCAGAAGCTGCACTTCAAGGGAGACTTCTAGTCTTCCATGCTTGTAATAGCAAAGAACAGAGGCTAAAAATGAATGCATGTCAACCTGAAATGGGCTAGAAAACGAGCAACTGAAAAGACTCCATAGAGTAGGAGGCAGGGAACAGCTGACCCATCGATGAAACCGAAAGCACAGGTGAATACCAGAGAGGGCCTCCGGCTTTGGAAAAGATGGGTTTTAACAGACCTCTGGCAAGATCGACGACGCGAAAAAGGAGACCCAGGTACCCAGTGTTGCGGACTGAAGATAGGGCAGAGCTACCGCAGGGCATCCCGACCCGAGTTTCGTCACACCAGCGCTGCCTCTTCCCTCGAGGACCGTTTCTTTTCTCGCCTGTTTCATAGCCCTGAGCCAGCAACTGTCTGGGCTGGGGGGCGGTCCTCGGGGCGCCCACGGCAGGATCCCGTCTGGCTCTCCAGACTCCCGCCGGTGCTGATGGTCAGACCTGGCGCGAGGAGCCCCACTCCCCACGAGTCAGGGCCAAGGATCGAGCAGAGAGCTCTGCACTGGTTGGAGGAATGCTGCCAGCATGGAGCTACTGAACGGAGAGAATTCCAAGGATAAAAGGGCTGTGGCTAGCCGCGAAGCGGCGCCAGCCGCAAGTGAGGAGATGTTATCACTGCCAGGAAGCCGAGCAAAAGCACTTACTTACCTGATGGATGAGTTGGATTTGAGATCTCTGCCGCTCTTCTGTGCCCCTGAAGCGGGGCACAGGAGAACTCACCCCAGTTCTGTTTCATTGTTCCTCTTTTGGAGCCCTCCTCCCCCCAAAACGGTACACCAAGCTGGCAAAGTTGGTCTCCTGTGAAGCCGACGTTGACCATACCCAAACTCTCATCTCCTCTCTCTGCAGCGGGCTCTCCAGCTCCTCTCCCGCAGCGCCCTGACATGAGGCAGCCCTGCTCTGCGGACTCTGTAGCCTTCTATCGAAGGCTTTACGCACAGCTGAGGAGGAGAAACAGAAAATCAAGGAGTCGAGGCAGGCATTGAGAGCATTGAGCAACGCCGCGTACGTTCGCCATTTTTTACTGTTCCCCTCTGGGAACCCCACCACGTGAGACCCACCGTAGGGCCCAAAGCAGACCAGGAAGTCGAAGAGGGTCACAGCGGCCAGTTCCATGGCTGTCCAGCGCTTCCGCGTCCCCGCTTGGGGTCTGGAGAGCATGATACACACGAAGCACCAATAGCGGAAGATGGTGACCAGCATGGGGATGAGGAAGAGAGTGAGACCCAGCTCTAACCTCGCAGGAAGCAACGTGGCCAGTCGCTCTTGGCTGAAGTTGTCATAGCAGAGAGGGAGGCCATCAGCATCACCCAGCGCCTTGTTGGTTGGGACGTAATGGATGATGATCACAAGGCTGCAGCGTCCGAAGGACCGGAGGTGGGAGGCCAGAGAGGTGATCGCTCCATTCGCGGGTCGACGGGACAGCTTGTCCTGCACGCGGAAGGCCACACTGCGGTGCGCTCGGTGCTGCTGCCCGCCAAGAGCCACGTACTGCAGGAGATGCTGCTGTAGAAGCCGTAAGCGGTGAGGGCGCAGAGCACGTCCCCCAGGGGCCAGCGGAAGTCGTAGGCCGCCTCGGCCATCTTGAAGGGCGGCAGCAGCAGCAGCAGGAGGAGGTCCGCCAGTGTCAGGCTGGGCAGGAGGATGTGCACGGGGGCCGGGTGAGGCTGGCGCACCCGCCCCACGAAGGCCCGCAGGGCCAGGAGGTTGGCGGGGAGACCGATGGGAAGATACATTATGTAGACAAAGAGAAGTCCCAGGCTGTGGGGACTTGGGGCCATGCTTTCTGATGAGACAAAAGATGAAGTCAGAATCCTCCCTGCCCACGGGCTACCCAGCCCTCTTCCTGCCTTCCTGAGTGGTGACGGCTAGCCCCTCGAAACTGAGTACGGCTCTCCTCCTGTGAGTCAGGGCAAAAGGAGGCCTCCTTGCTTCCCTGCAGAATTATATCTGGAAGGAAGAAGAGGAAAAGGAAGGAGAGGGAAGGAGAGGAGAGGGAAGGGGAGAGAACGGGTGGGGAGGGGAGGGGAAGGAGGGAGGGGGGACAGGATGGAAGGAAGGAAGGAAGGAAGGATGATTAGTCTCCTAAACATTGTGATGTCTTAGAAGTTCCCACAGGAAAATTTCCGAGCTCTCCACGTCCCCACTAGAAAGGGCACTTCGCGAGGGCGGCAAGCTCGTCTGTCTTGTTAGCCACTGCGTCCCTAGGCCCTGGGACTGTGCCTGGGGCATAGTAGGTACTCAGCAATATCTGTTGGTAAATGAACGGCTGTCTGAACAGAGGGGAAGGACACAGCTGCTCCATCACCAAGAGGGACTAAGCCTGAGGCGGTCTCTGAGTTTCTCCAAATCTCGCTCAGCCTCGTTGTGATTTCTTTATATTTGCCTGTTTTCTCTTTCTTTTCCCTCCACACCTTCTTGGACTTGAACAGAAGACTCTCAGCTTCACCCCTGAAAATGAGAATTTGGTTAGGCCTGAGGGATGAGCCCAAGGCGAGTCCCGGACACCCAGCTTCTTGGGTCTACGCCGAGCTGTTCAAAGAAAACCCGTCGGTTTTGGGGGAGGGGAGGACGAGCAATGGAAGGGAGCTGAGCTGGGCCAGGTCGCCAGGATCCCAGCCCCGGCCATGCCGCCCCTCAGTCGCATGCCTCTGGGAAAATCACTGAGGTCCTCGGATCACGGATAACCGTAACTGCTCTAGAAGTGCCGCAATCCCCGGCCTGCTACCCGCAAATGCACCCTTTCTCGCGCCCGAAGAAAGCACGCGTATGTGAGGTTTATGTCGATCAAAGGTAACTTGTAATCTCCTCTCATTTATCATTGAAAGGTAGACATTTACAATAAAACTTGAGTCCTCAACCTGTTACTGTCCACACGTTACCGGTGTCCCATCTACATATCACGTTCCGGGGTTGGAGAAGCTCGGTAGAGGGCCAGGCGGACAGGGTGACGCCCATCTAGTTGGGGCTGAGCTCACTTCTCGTTTCCCTGCCCCGCTCACCGG
>PITB01014741.1:0-45028 GCA_004024585.1 Paradoxurus hermaphroditus
CCAGAGTGGTTGCACCAGTTTGCATTCCCACCAACAGTGCAAAAGGCTGCCTGTTTCTCCACATCCTCGCCAGCATCTATAGTTTCCTGATTTGTTCATTTTAGCCACTCTGACTGGTGTGAGGTGGTATCTCAGTGTGGTTTTGATTCGTATTTCCCTGATGATGAGTGATCTTGAGCATCGTTTCATGTGTCTGTTTTTGCCATTTGAATGTCTTCTTTGGAGAAGTGTCTATTCAAATCTTCCACTCATTTCTTCACTAGGTTATTCGTTTTTCGGGTGTGGAGTTTGGTAAGTTCTTTATAGATTTTAGAAACCAGTCCTTTATCCCATATGTCATTTGCAATTATCCTTTCCCAATCCGTTGGTTGCCTATCAGTTTTGTTGGTTGTTTCTTTTGCCGTGCAGAAGCTTTTAATCTTGATGAGATCCCAGTAGTTCATTTTTGCTTTTAATTCTCTTGCCTTTGGCGATGTGTCGAGTAGGAATTTGGTGCGTCTTAGGTGAAAGAGACTTTTTCCTGCTTTCTCCTCTAGGATTTTGATGGTTTCCTGTCTCACATTCAGATCCTTTATCCATTTAGAGTTTATTTTTGTGAGTGGTGTAAGGAAGTGGTCTTGTTTCATTCTTTTGCATGTTTCAGTCCAGTTCTCCCAGCACCATTTATTAAAGAGGCTATCTTTTTTCCATTGGGTACTCTTTCCTGCTTTGTCAAAAATTAGTTGGCCATATACTTGCGGGTCCATTTTTGAGTTTTCTATTCTATTCCATTGGTCTATGTGTCTATTTTTGTGCCAATACCATACACTCTTGATGACTACCGCTTTGTAGTAGAGGTCATACTTCAACCTTTCTTACCATTCTTTTCTGCTGTCACTCTCCTTACTAAAATTGTATCACAACGTTTTAACCCCTCAAATACAGGCACATGGCTCCCTTTGGTGTGTGAGCACGCCTCTAGTTATCACATGTGTATACTTGTCATTGTTCAGGTTATGTGGATTTCATGCTTGAAGCCTTTTTTTCTGACCAACTTGTAAAGGGTGCACCATCACACCACATCACCATAGGGGGACTGGGAAAAATAAAATAAAAGAATATAGACCCACCCCTCTATAAATTATCCTAGCAAGCTCCAAGGTGGGGATCCTAAGAACTTTAGTCTCTCATGGTGAGACCAACAGAAATTGATCAGGCTTTGTGCCAAGCACTGTCCAAAACTTCTGTTGTTTAAGCCTTCCAACTACTGGTCCTCTTGGGATTCAACAAATGCCCATTTTCTACCCATAAGTCTATTCTAAACTGGAATTGAGGGGTTAAGGACCTAGGGTCATTTGGGAAGTTTGAAAAGTAGAATGGAGTTCTTTGGTATCTGTCCTTGTTCATGGCAAGTCACTGTCATGTAGCAAGAGATATGACAGTGCCTGTCCCATATTGCTGAGAGGGACCTGAGAGGGAAGCAAAGTGACTGAAGAGCAAATTCAGTTCATCTGAGAAGAGAGAAGAATTAGTTAGCTTAAGAAAAGAACAACTTAGGTTCAGGGAAACTTTTCATTTGCTGTGCTTACTACGTTTGCAGACTCAGAAACCTGTACTTCATACTCTCTCAAGGGGCTATTGTGTTGGTGGTTTCTCGGGAAGGAAAAAAATTACCATTTTTATATGAAAAAAAAGTGCCTTTTGAAAACCTGTTATTATGTATGCTCTTTGTAATTTCTTCATTTATTGGCTTTTTTGTTTGCCTTTACTTAACCTTCCTATACTTCTTAATCCCACTTCCTTCAGTGACTCCAGGTAGAGGCAAAAGATCAAGGAGATTGTTTACACTCTAATTTTCCCATGACCCAGGCTGACCATTCAGAGACCTTCCCTGTATGCTATACAATTTTCTTTGGGCCCCACTGAGTGAGTGGGGTTAGGGAAAGGTGTTCTTTCCCTCTAGAAGTTTATAACATGGATGATGAAAAGGATGTGTGCAGAGGAGAATATAATAAAACAGAATATGATTGTATTAGGAGCTCCTCCAAATAAGTGGAAAAAAGCACTTCTCAAGCCAATAGAAAAAATGGGCAAAATACATGAATAGGCATTTCACAAAAGAGAAAATATTAATGGATCATAAACATATGGAAAATATGCTAAGTCTGATTACGAATCAGGGAAATGTAAATTAAACCCAGAAGAAGACATGATTATAAAGGCTGACCATACCAAGTGCAGATGAAGATATACAGTAAAAGAAACTTCCTTTGTGATACAATGGCACAACCACAACAAAAGCCAAAGACTATTTGGCCTTGTCTAGGAAATTAGAACATGTGCTTATCTTACAAATCAACAATTCCACTCTTGGGGATATACATACAGAAGCAGGTCCTGCACATGTTCCCCAGAAGACGGGCATCAGAATAGTTATAGCAGCACTGTTTTCCATAGCCCCAAACAAGAAACAATGAAACTGTCTTTCAACAGGAGAATGGACAAATAAAGGGTTGTATATTCATATAATGGAATGCTACACATCAATGGAAAAGCACAATCTATAGTTATATGTATCACCATGACTCACAAAAACCATAAAGTATGATTTATATAAAGTTCAAAAATAGGAAAAGCTAAATAATATAGTGTCTAATACTATATTCCTAGGCAGTAAAAATGAAAAAGAGAAACAATAGAATTATTAACACAAAATCCAGAGTAATGGTTACCTCTGGGAGAAATAGAGGAGAATCTGATCAGGAAGAGGCACATAATGGACCTCTATGGTCCTCTTCAGTTAAGTTTTAATTCCTAAGCAGGATGATGGGCATGTGGGTATTCCTTAATTATTTCTTAAGCTGCAAACAAATGTTTTATGAACTCCTTTGTATGTATAATATTTCACAATATTTTAAAGTGTATGATTGAGTGGTAAACTCTGTGCTTCGAGTCAAGCATTCTGAGAATTTGGAAATTGGAGAGATCAAAGGGGACCAAAGTGTTCAGAAAAGGCACGGGTCACAGGATCTCAAGGTTGGAAGATATCTAAAAAGTTATCTAGTTTGCAACTAGCTGCATCTTCTCCACAATATATATTAGGTTATGCATATGAGTATCTCAGTTAAATATTCCAACAATTTTGTAAGGAAGTTATTATCTAATTCCTAGATGACAAAACTGAGGTACAGAGAAATTAACTAAATGCCACAAGGTCACACAGCTAGTGAATGGAGGAACTAGGATTTGAAATAACAGCCTTGAGGTTCCAAAGTCATCTGCCTATAGTCTAGCAGACTTGCTCTAACTGTGAGAAAGTTCTACCAGAAGTTGGAATGAAGGGGGCTGGGGAGTAGGAAGGGGGAATGGAGGCTATGTAGAAACATTGAACTGACATCTCTGAGGAAGTGGAGAAGAGTTGAGATGGATATGAGTAAAAAACAAAAGTACTGGATCCAAGTCCTACTTCCCTTCTGTGTGTGTATGATAATATGCAAATCTTGTCATATCTTGTAGTCATAGTTTCCCATCTATAAAATAGGAAAAATGATAGTAACGACTTCCGGTTTTCAGTCTAGCATGTAAGGAGCTTGGGAAACATCGTCCTGTTCATACAATAAAAAAAATCTGGGGCTCCTGGGTGGCCCAGTTCGTCATGACCTCCTGGTTCATGAGTTTGAGCCCCACATTGTGCTCCCTGCTGATGGCTTGGAGCCTGGAGTCTGCTTTCGTTTCTGTGTCTCCCCCTCTCTCTCTCTCTCTGCCCCCTCCCTCTTGTGCCCTCACTCTCTCTCTTTCTCTGTCAAAAATAAATACAAATTAAGAAAATCTGAAAAAACTGAAAATCAACAGTTCTTCTTAGATCTATCAGAGACCTGAAGTTACAGGGCAATTAGGCAAAGGAAGATATAGAAAATGACAAGTTATACATGAGCAGAAACCCAAGAGCAGAAAACTTCATGAGAATCAGTGCTGGGGCAGGAAAACCTAAACTGTAATTGACAAATTGCTAAAGCTCAGTGTGGACAAGTTTGAGTGTTTAAAAACTCCAGGGGTGCCGGGTCTTAGAGGACCTACACACTTTTGTGATTATTAACCCCAGCAAGCCTACCAGGTTCACACAGTAATGACTGATGAAAAATACCTTCTGACAGGATAATGGAAGAAGTCACAATTTTGAAATATGCCTGAACCACATATAAGGAGCTTGGAAGTTGCCACTCCATCTTAACAACAAGAATAAACAATCAGAATAAACAGAATTACAATAGAATAAAAAATCAACAACTCTGCTTGGATCTATAAAAAGGGGAGGACACAGGGCAAACTGCTGCCTGTAAGACTGGAAACACAGACAGGTAAACATAAGGAGTCATCTTGTAGCAGAAGACTCTCTCACACCACACAAATACCATAGGAACCAGTGTTGGGGTAGGAAAACCTGAATTCCAATTGATGAGTGTAGTAGGCTCAATGTGGACAACTCAGAGTTAAAATCTCTTGGTGAATTCAGTCATAGAGGAACCCCATAATATTGTGAAACTCAGGAACTCAGCCAGTTTCTCACATATTGAAGAAAAATCCTCTCCTGTTTCTGACAGATGGGATGGAAAAGGAATAATTTTGAAATACACTAGAATACACTGTTCTTTTTAACAAGGCCTGCTCTCTAGAGAACCTAGTTAACCAGAACCTTACCAATGTGGGGGAAGGGAAATGCCCAAATGAAGTTGGCTCTAGCCCTCCACATGGGAGAAGGGATATACTTAACTCAAGTTTACTCTACACATTGTCTCCCACCAAAGGTATAGGGTTGTGAGGGGGAGACTGAGAAACACTTGTGAAGTTTACAGTTCAAAGGCAAGGGCTCACTAAAAGCTGACAAGAAATCATAGGACAATAAAATTATTTGCCTCATGCTTTACCACCTTGTACCTTACCCAAACATTACTAAAGATCTGTTTAGAGCAGTTACTTTTATCTGGCACATCATGTCCACCTATCAAGACAAAATTACAAAGCATAGTAAAAGGAAAAAAACCCCACAATTTGAAGAGACAGAGTAAACATCACAACTGGACATGGCGGGGATGATAGAATTATGAGACCAGGATTATGTTTAAGTATGATGAATATGATAAGGACTTTAATGGATAAAGTAGACAGCACACATAAGAAAAAATGTGTAATGTAAGCAGAGAGATGGAAATCCTAAGAAAGAACCAGTAAGAAATGCTAGAGATCAAAAACACTGTGAAAGAAATAAAGAATGTCCTTGGTGAGTATAAGCCATCTATTACTAATAATAGTAGACTAGACATGGCTGAGGAAAGATTTTCTGAGTTTGAGGATATATCAGTAGAAACCACTAAAATTGAAATGCAAATATAACAAAGACTAAAACAAAACAAAACAAAAACAGAATTGAATTTCCAAAGACTATAGTACAACTACAAAAGATGTAACATTCATGTAATGGGAATACCAGAAAGAGAAGAAAGAGAGAAAGGAACAGAATAAATATTGGGAGGAATAATGGCTGAGAATTCCCCCCAAATTAATATCAGACGCCAAATCACAGACCCAGAGTGCTGAGAGAACACCAAATAGGATAAGTAAAAAAAAAATTGCCAAGACATGTCATTGTCAAACTACAGAAAATTAAAAATAAACAAATCTGAAAGAACCCAGAGTAAATATTTTACCTATATAGGAAAAAATATAAGAAATATATCTCACTTCTCAGAAACCATACAAGCAAGAAGAGAGTAGAAAGAAATATTTAAAGAGTTGAGAGGGGAAAGAAACCCCACCAACCTACAATCCTATACCCTGCAAAATTATCCTTCCAAAGTATCCTTCAAAAGTGAGAGAGAAATGAAGACTTTCTCTGATAAGAAAAAAAAATTGAGACTTTGCTGCCAGTAGACCTGCCTTGTAATAAATGTGAAGGTAAAATAAAATCTTATTTATTGCCTTGCAATAAAATTGCAAGTCTTTATTTATTTATCCTATTCTTAATAGATCTAACAGTTAATGGTTTGCTCAAAATAATAATACCTATTTTTCCAATTATATATACTTATTTATATACCATATTTATATGTGTACATATATGTTTATGTATGCTTACATATAAGTGAAAGGAATAACAGTAATGATACAAAAGACAGAAAAGAGCAATTAGAATTATTTTGTTATTATATGGTGCTCACACTACGCATGATGTGATAGAGTCTATTTGAAAGTGAATATGGATTGACTGTAAATGTATATTATAGCATGAAGGCAACCTTTAAAAAATGGTTTTAAAAAATAATTATCACTGATACGCTAAGAAAGAAGAAAAATAGAATCATATAAATGTCCAACTGAAACCACAAAAGGCAGAAAAATTGGAAAACAAAAGTAGAAACAGAACAAGACCGAAACTAGAAAATTTAAAATATGGTAGTTATTAATCCAACTATATAATAATCACTTTGAATATCAATGGTCTAAATGTACCAATCAAATAACAGAAATTGCCAAAGTAGATTTAAAAATATACCCAACCTGGGGCACCTGAGTGGCTCAGTCAGTTAAGTATCTGGCTTTGGCTCAGGTCATGATTTCATGGTTCATGAGTTCAAGCTGTGCTAATAGTTCAGAGCCTGGGGCCTGTTTCAGATTCTGTCTCTCTTTCCCTCTCTCTCTGCCCCTCCCCCCTCACACTCTCTCTCTGTATCTCAAAAATAAACATTAAAAAAGACACAATTATATATTGTATATAAGAAATTCATTTTAAATATTAAGAAACAGAGAAATTAAAAGTAACGAGATGAAGAAATATATATCATTCTAACACTGATTTTTAAAAATTTGGTGTAGGGTGTACCAACAAGGGTTTACCTGTTCTGAAGTCTTCTTTGTCTGCAATTAACCCTAATTAGGTTAGGGTTATGGTTAGGATTTACCAACTTTTTAAATATTAATTAATTGCAGACAAAGAATTGCAGACAAATAAGACTTCATAACAAAGAAATTATCAGGAATAAAGAGAAACATTACATAATGATAAAGGGATCAATTCTTCCAGAAGATGTAACAATTATTAATGTGCATACATTAACAATAAATTATCAAAATATGTAAGAAAGAGACTGGACTTGCAAGGAGAAATAGATGAATCAACTACTATAGTTGGAGACTTTAACGTCCTTCTCTTATAGCAAATAAATCCAGAAGGCAGAAAATTAGTGAAGACATAGTTGAACTGAACAGTATCATCAATCAACTGCTAAATGATTTACAGAGTACTTCATTCAGCAACATCACCAAACATATTCTTAAACTCACATAAAGTATTCACCAAGAGAGACCATATTAAGGGTCAAAAGACACTCCTTAAAAATTTTAAGACTAGAAATCATGCGAAGTATGCTCTCAGTCTACAGCGTAATTAAACTAGAAATCAACTACAGAAAGAGAGTTGGACAAATCTCAAAATACATGGAAACTAAACAACACACTTCTAAATAATATGTGGGACAAAGAAGTCTCAAGATAAATTTTAAAAGGTTTCAAAATAAAAAAAATACGACTAATAAAAATTTGTGAGATGTAGCTAAAGTAGTGTTTAGAAGGACATTTATAGCATTGAATACACATATTAGAAATGAATAAATATGTAAATCAAATAATCTAAGTTCCTCACTTTGTAAACTAGAAAAAGAAGAGCTACTTAAGTCCAAAGTAAGCAAAAGAAAAAAATAGTAAAAACTAAAGGAGAAATCAATGAAATTATAAACAGGAAATCAGTAAAGAAAATCAATTCAACAAAAAGCTTGCTCTTTGAAAAGTGAATGGGAGAAAACTCTAGAAGGTTATGGTTTCACAAGTGTATACTTATCTCCAAGCTCACCAAGTTCTATATGGTAAATATATACAGCTTTTTAGATGTCGATCATGTCTCAATAAACCAGTTTTAAAGGGGAAAAAAACCTAGGTTTTGAGATCAATAAAATTACTAATCCTCCCTCCAGACTAACAAAGAAAAGAGAGAAAGAAGATTCAAATTAATAATGTCAAAATGAAAGAAGGGATACCATTACAGATCCTTTGGAAATTAAAAGGATTACAAAGGAACATTATGAACAACTCTAAGCTCATGAATTTGATAGTCTGGATGAAATGGATCAATTCATTGAAAGACAATCTACCAAAACTCACACAGAAGAAATAGATAATCTCAGTAGGCCTATATTTATAAAGAAATTCAATCAGTGATTAATAACCTTCCTAAACAAAAAGTGTCAGGTCCAGATGGGTTCACTGGTGGATTCTACCAAATCTTTAAGGAAGAAATTGTATCAATTCTTTACAACCTCTTCCAGAAAATTGGAAGCTGAGTAAATACTTCATAATTCATTCTACAACGTCAGCTCTATTCTAATACCAAAATCAAAGCAAAGATATTACAAAAAAGGAAAACTACAAATGAATATCTCTCATTAAAATAGATGTAAAGATCCTCCACAAAATTTAAGCAAATAAAATCCAACAATTCATAAAAATAAGTATACACCACAACAAAGTAAAATTTATTGCCGGTATGCAAGAGTACTTCAACATTTGAAAATCAATTAATGTAACCCATCACATCAACAAGCTAAAGAAATGATATGATCGTATCAATAGATGTGGAGAAAGCATTTGATAAAATCCAACACGTATTAATCATAAAAACTCTCAAAAAACTAAGAATAGGGGGAAACTTCCTCAACTTTATAAAGAAAAATTGCTAAAAACCCACAGTGAATATCATACTTAAATTGTGAGAATCTAGATTCTTTCCCAGTAAGATAAGGAACAAAGCAAGGATATCCTCTCTCATCACTCCTATTCAACATCATACTTGAGGTCCTAGTTAATTCGATAAAAATAAAAGGAGGGGCGCCTGGGTAGCTCAGTCGGTTAAGTGGCCGACTTCAGCTCAGGTCATGATCTCACAGTCTGTGAGTTCGAGCCCCGCGTCGGGCTCTGTGCTGACGGCTCAGAGCCTGGAGCCTGCTTCAGATTCTGTATCTCCCTCTCTCTCTGCCCTCCTCCTGCTCACGCTCTATGTCTCTTAAGAATAAATAAACGTTAAAAAAATTTAAAAATAAAAGGAAATAAAATATAAACAAATTTTCAGGGAAGAAATAAAACTGTTTTTGTTTGCAGATGACATGATTATCCATGTAGAAAATCCCAAATAATTGACAAACTTCTGTAACTAAAAAGCTATTACAGAAGGTTGCAGGATGTAAGGTTAATAAACAAAAGTCAATTTGCTTTCATATATACATACCATCAATGAACAATTGAAAGTTAAAATTAAATACATGATACTATTTATATTGTTACCCAAGATACTTATTTATACATATAAGAAAATATATATAAGATCTGTAGTAGAAGATTACAAATCTCTGATTAAAAAGATAAATAAAGGTATTCCATGCACAAGGTAGAACTCAGTACTGTGAAGGTGTTAGTTCCTCCCCATTTTGTGTATAGGTTCAACAATCCCAATCAAAATCCCAGCAAATTATTTTGTAGATACTGACAAATTCATTTGAAAGTTTATATGAAAAAGCAAAAGACCCTGTATAGCCAACACAATTTTGAAGAACAGTCAGAGAATTCACCTCAGTAATTACTATAAAGATTCAATAATCAAAATAGTGTAGTATTGGTGGAAAAATAGAGTAAATTAATGGCACAGAATAAAGAGCCCAGAAATAGATCCACGCTAATCCTGACAAAGGAGCAAAAGCAATTAAATGGAAAAATGATATATATATATTTTTTAAATGGTGCTAGAATAAAGGAACATCCACATACAAAAAAAAGAATCTAGACATAGAATTATGCCTTTCATAAAAATTAATTCAAAATATATCATAGATATAATGTAGAATGAAAAAACTATAAAACTCTTAAAAGATACCAGAAATATTTAGGTGAACTTGGAGTGCCTGTTTGGCTCAGTCAGCTAAGAGTCCTACTCTTGATTTTGGCTCAGGTCATGATCTCGTGGTTTGTGAGATCGAGCCCTGCATCAGGTTCTGTGCTGACAGCTCAGAGCCTGCTTGGATTCTCTTTCTCCTTCTCTCTCTGCCCCTCCACCCTGTACGTTCTTTCTCTCTCTCAAAATAAATAAAATAAACTTAAAAATATTATTAAGAGATGTCTTGGTGGCTCAGTCAGTTAAGCGTCTGACTTTGGCTCAGATCATTATCTCAAGGTTCATGAGTTTGAGGCCGTTATCCGGCTCTGTGTTGACAGCTCAGAGCCTGGAGCCTGCTTCGGGTTTTGTGTCTCCCTCTCTCTCTTCCCCTCCCCTGCTCTCTCTCTTTGTCTCTATTTCAAAAATAAATAAACATTAAAAAATTAAAACATATAGTATTAAAAATATTTAGGTTATCTTGAGTTTGGCAGTGACATATTAGATACAAAACTAAAATCATGATCCATGAAACTAAAAATAGAAAACATGGACTTTATTAAAATAAAAAACATTTGCTCAGTGAAATACACTACTCAGAGAATTAAAAGAGAAGCCACAGAGTGGGAGAAAATATTTGCAATACATATATCTGATAAAGTCCTTGGTTCCAAAATATTGAAAGAATCCTTAAAACTCAGTAATAAGAAAAACCTAATTTAAAAAAATGAGCAATAGTTCTGAACAGACACCTCACGAAAGAAGATACACAGGTGGCAAATAAGCATATGAAAAGATGCTCAACATCATACATTATTAGGGAATTACAAATTACGATAACAATGAGATGGCACTACACACTTATTATAATGGCTAAAATCCCAAACACAACACCAAATGTTAATGAGGACGTGGAGAAATAGGAACTCTCATTCGTTGGTGGAAATGCAAAATGATATAGCCAACAGGTCGTGATCTTGTGGTCCTTGAGTTTGAGCCCACATCAGGCTCTGTGCTGACAGCTCAGAGTCTGGAGTCAGTGTTGGATTCTATGTCTCCCTCTCTCTGCCCTTCACCTGAACTTTCTCTGTCTCTCTCAAAATTAAATAAATATTAAAAAATGATATAGCTAAAATGATACAAGACAGCTTGTTAGTTTCTTACAAAATTAAACATATTCTTATCATATGATTCAGCAATCATGCTCTATGGTATTTACTCAAATGAGATGAAAAGTTATACCCACACAAAAGCCTGTACATACATATTTATCACAGCTTTATTCATATTTGCCAAAACTTGAAAGCACCCGAGATGTCCTTCAGTAGATGAATGGACATACAACCTCTAAGCATATACATACAGTTGAATATTATTTGGCAGTTAAAAATGAGATGCAAAACCATAAAAAGACAAGGAGTAACCTAAATGCATATTGGTAAGTTAATGAAGTCAGTCTGAAAATGCTACATAATGTATGATTCTAACTATATGACATTCTGAAAAAGTCAGAGCTATGGAGAAAGTAAAAAGATCAGTGGTTTCCAGGGCTGCAGAATGAGGATATGAGAAATGAATAGGTGAAGCACTGGTGATTTTTACAGCAGTGAAACTATTCTGTACTACACTATATACATTAGTATTCTATATGTTAGTGTTAGTATTACAAAGGCGATAACTGGCACCATTTCCCGCCCTGACTTCTCCACATAAAGCAGCTTCAGTAAACAGCACAGCACCTACACTGGCTGCCTAACCTGCTTACACCATGTCCCACACCCCTGCAATCTGCCAGTACTGTTCTTTTCTTGTAGATGTGCTTCAGACCTAGCTCAGTGTAATACTTCCCCAGAAGACCAGCAGCAACCCCCTCACACACAACATTCCCTGACCAGTGAGATCTGCAAGAATTCAGTTCTAGTTGAACTAGCATCAGGTCTCATTTACGAAGCAGACCACACTTTGACCTCACTCTGTCTGGCCAAGAACCAAACACTGTCTACTGCAAGCAAGAAGAGCCACTGTAGATGGCTAGCCTGAAGGATAGAGTAGACAAAACATACCATCAGAGTACATGCAGTACACACCAGACACACTCCCTAATGTGCCAGGTCTTGGACATTATATGACCTCTTTTTCATAAAGCTATTACTATCAGGAGAAAGAAACATAACAGGCTTTACTAACACAGAGAAGAATACAGAGACCTAGACAAATGGCCAAGATGGAAGAATTCATCCAAAATGAAGCAACAAGAAAAGGTCAGGGTCAGAGGTCTAAATGAAACAGCTATAACTAATATATCTGATGGAAAATTTAAAGCAACAATCATAAAGGGTATATGTTGGGCATTAGAAAAGAATGGAAGACTTAAGGGAAGCTTTTACCACAGAGATAAAATGGTTAAAAAACCAGTCAAAAAATTCAATAATTGACATTCAAAACTCACTGGATGGTAGAGGAGAGGAACAAATACATGATCACAAATAAGTGGTATAGAAGACAAAATAATGGAAAATAATTAAACTGAAAAAAGAGAGAAAGAAGAATTATGGAATATAAGGATAGACTTAGGAAATTCAGTGACTCAATCAAACTCAATAACATTCATATTATAGGAATATCAGAAGAAGAAGAAGAAGAAGAAGAAGAAGAAGAAGAAGAAGAAGAGAGAAAAGTGAGTAGAAGGATTATTTGAGGAAATAATATATGAAAACTTCCTTAATCTGGGGAAATAAGCAGACATCCAGGCAAAGATGTACAGAGAACTCCCATTAAATTCAACACAACAGGCCAACATAGGGGCATCTGGGTGGTTCAGTAGGTTAAGATGATATTGGCTCAGGTCATGATCTCACAGTCCTGAGATCAAGCCCCATGTTGGGCTCTGCACTGACAGCAAGGAGCCTGCTTAGGAAGCTCTCACTCCCTGTATCTCTACCCCTACTGCATTCATGCTTGCTCTCTCACTCTCTTTCTCTCTCTCGAAATAAATAAATAATCAAAAATTTAAACAAAAAACTAAAAACAAAAACAGGCCAAAGCCAAGACATACACTGGTTAAATTTGTAAAATATAGTGGTAAAGAAAAAAACTTAAAAGTAGCAAGACAAAAGAAATCCCTAACTTGTAAGAGAAGAGTCTTAAGGATAGCTGCAGATCTCACAACAGAAACTTAGCAAGCCAGAAGGGAGTGGCATGATATATTCAACGTGTGAAGTGGTAAAAATATGCAATCAAGAGCACTCTATCCATCATGGATATAAATCAGAATAGAAGGAGACATAACAGTTTGCCAGACACACAAAAACTGAAGCCCTGCAAGAAATATAAAAGATGATTTTTTGAGTGGAAATAAAGACCAAAAGTGACAAAAAATGGAAAGGAATACATAAAATCTCCAGAAACAAAGACAAAAGAAGTAATATAATGGCAAAAACTATATGCTTATCAATAATTATTCTGAATGTAAATAGAATAAATGTACCAATCAAAAGATAAAGGATGTCAGAATGGATTTAAAAAATGAAACCCAGCTATATGATACCAATAACAAACTCGCTTTATACTTAAAGGCACATGCAGATTAAAAGTGAGGGGACAAAGCAACATTTACCATGAAAATTGACATCATAAGAAAGCTTGAATAGCAATACTTATATCAGACAAATTAGATTTTAAACCAAAGACTGTAAGAGAAGAATAAGGACACTATATTTTAATAAAGAGGACTATCCTACAATAAAATATAACAATTGTAAATATTTATGCCCCCAGCAGGATGCACCTAACTATATAAAACAATTGATAACAAACGTAAAGGAACCCATTGATAACAATTCAATAATAGTGGGATACTTTAACAGCCCACTTTTAACAATGGACAGATCATCTAAGAAGAAATTCAACAGAGAAACAATGCTTTGAATGACACACAGGACCAGATAGATTTAACAAATATATTCGGAACATTCCATCCTAAAGCAGCACAATACAAATTCTTTTTCAAGTGCACATGGAACATTCTCTAGAATATATCACATACTAGGTCACAAATTAGGCCTCAACAAGTACAAAAAGACAATAATACCATACATATTTTCTAACCAAGATTCTAGGAAACTTGAAGTCAACCACATGAAAAAAATTGGAAAGACACAAATACATGGAGGTTAAACAACATGCTGCTAAACAATGAATGGGTTGGTGTTTGTGTTAGAAAATGGCAGAGTAATAGGGGGATCCTATGTTTGCCTCATCCCTTAAAAACAACTAGACAAATATTAAATAATTTTCAACACCAAACAAATAGATTTGAGGACTGAGAGAACAAACTGTACAACTAGAGGGAGAAAAGAGGCCAAATAGTGGAAGGTGCAGAGATGAACTTTGAAAGAGAAAAGAATGGTGGGTCTGTGCAGGGGAGAGAGCCCAGATCATGAAGAGAGGTGACAGAGAGAGAGAAAGAGACGGAGAGACAGAGAGAGCATGTACGGGATTGCACAAGAAAAACGCTTTCCCAAAACCATTGTCTAGGAAAACCAGAGGGGCTTATTATCACAAATTTTTATAAGCAGCAGTGCACAAAGTCTCAAGTTTAGAATTCTGTGCCATCACCAGGGTGGAGCCTGGTGGGCATAGTTGTACTTGTTTGGAGAAGGAAGGCAGAGGCCCAGGAACAGACAGCATGGTCTGAGGATTGCTTGGGTCACACTGGCAGAGACAATTCTCCTTCTTGGAGTACATCTGGGAGAGGTGGCACAACCTTTCAGTGGGGAAAAAAAGATCTGGCAGCCACCATTGCACTCCTCCAATCATTAGGGCAGGAGCAGAAATATCTGCTGAGAGGAACTAACCTCAACACTGGCTTCTCGCAGCATTTTACCATAAACTCCAAGTCCCTGTGCTTTCGTGCAACTGCTCTTCTGGTACAAACTGGGACAAGCCACAGCACAGTGAGACCCACCCCCAGAGAAGCAGTGCAGTTGTGCATTGCACTGAGTCCCTAAAATTTGGCACTTTAATACTCAGACGTCATGATTGAGGCAAAACACAGCAACACTCTGACGCTGGGTTGGCAGATGATAGAACACAGAGTGAAGGCAGGGATCTGAGGATGCCTGAGATTTGTGAGGGGAGATTATGTGCTCTTTTGTGAGGGCTTCCTGAAAAGCAGTGGGTGCCAACTCTCCTCTTTGGAGAGAGTGAGCTGACACCATTTTTCCCCTTCCCATCAGCACAGGTGGACTTTAGTAAGCAGCACAGCACCCACAGTGGAGGCTTGAGCCACTTACACCAGCCATGCTCCCCTGTGCTCTGCAGGTGCTTTTTTAATAGTGTAAACGTGCCTGAGAGCTGAAAGAGCACCAGGTCCCTCACCCTAGAAGGTCAGCATAAACCCCTGCACACCAAGTCTACTTACCATACGGTTCTGCAAAGCTTCAGGTCCAATGGAAATAACATCAAATCTCTTTTAAAAGCAAATCAGAGCACTCACCACAAAGTGTACAAGTTCCAAACACTCCCCTCTGCAGGCAAGGAGAAATTCTGCAGGGAGCTGATCTAAGGAAAAGAGTAGATGAAACACAACAGCAGAGTGCACACAGCCAACACCAGAAACACATTCTGAAGCACCAAGCCCTGAACAGGATGTGACCTATTCTAAATATAGCCATTACTCTCAGGAGTAAGAAACATAATAGTCTTTTGTAATACACAGAAGACAAACCTAGACAAAATTCCAAGACAGAGGAATTCATTCCAAAAGAAATAACAAGAAAAGATCATGGTCAAGGATCTAATTGAAAGAGATATAAGTAGTATGCCTGAAACAAAATTTAAAATGACAATCATAAGGATACTAACTGGGATTGAGGAAAGCATATAAGACTCCCCAGAGTCTTATAACAGACCTAAAGCCTAGTCAAGGCAAAATGAAAAATACTATAACCAAGATGCTAAACCAATTAGTTGCAATGACCACAAGGATGGAAGAAGCAGAAGAACGAGTAATTGGTATAGAAGATAAAATTTTGGAAAATAATGAAGCTGAAAAGAAGAGGGAAAGAAAAATATTGGATCACGAATAGAGACTCAGGAAAACAAGTAACTCCATTAAGCATAAGTTTCATGGGGTGCCTGGGTGGCTCAGTCAGTTAAGCGTCCAACTTCGGCTCAGTCATGATCTCGTATTTTCCAAGTTCAAGCCCCACGTCATGCTCTGTGCTGACAGCTCAGAGCCCGGAGCCTGCTTCAGTTTCTGTGTGTTCCTCTCTCTCTCTCTGCCCCTCCCCTGCTTGTTCTCTCTCTCAAAAATAAACGTAAAAATTTTTTTTAAAAAAGATTCATATCATAGGAGTCCCAGGAGAAAAGAGGGGAAAGGGGTCAGAAGGGTTATTTGAGAAATTTTAGCTAAAAATTTCCCTAATCTGGGGAAAAACACAGACCCAAATCCAGAAGGCATAGAGAACTCCCATCAAAATTTGCAAAATTTTGCAAAATTGTAGTAAAATTTGCAAAATACAAAGATAAAGAAAAAACCTTGAGAACAGCCAGGTAAAATAAATCTCCAACCCGCAAGAGAAGACAAATAAGGTTAGCAGTAGATCTATCCATAGAAACTTGGCAGACCAGAAGGGAGTGGCATGATATATACAGTGCTAAATGGGAAAAATATGCAGTCAAGAATACTTTATCCAGCAAGGTTGTCATTCAGAATGGAAGGAGAGAGAAAGAGTTTCCCATACAAACAAAAACTAAAGGCCTTTATGCAAAAATTAGCCCTGCAAGAAATATTAAATGTGACTCTTTGAGTGGGAAAGAAAGACCAAAATCACAATGACTAGAAAGGAACAGAAAATATCCAGAACCAACAACTTTACATGTAATGTAATGGCAATAAATTCATATATATTAGTAATAACTCTGAATATAAATGGAACTAAATGGTCCAAACAAAGGACATAGGGTATCAGAAAGGACTAAAAAAAATAAGATCCATCTATATATGCTGCCTATAAGAGACTCACTTTAGACCTAAAGACATCTACAGACTGAAAGTGAGGTGATGGAGAACCATATGCAAAAGTAAATTCAAAATACGTGAAAGACCTAAATGTGAGACAGGAAACAATCAAAACTCTAGATGAGAACACAAGCAGAAACTTCTTTGACCTCAGCCATAGCAACTTCTTACTAGACACATGTCTGGAGGCAATGAAAACAAAAGCAAAAATGAACTATTGGGAATTCATGAAAATAAAATGCCTCTGCACAGTGAAGGAATTAATAAACAAAACTAAAAGGCAACCTATGGAATAGGAGAAGATATCTTCAAGTGACATATATGATCAAGGGTTAGTAGCCAAGATGGATAAAGAACTTATCAAACTCAATACCCAAAAAACAAATAATCTAGTCAAGAAATTGGCAGAAGACATGAATAGACAATTTTCCAAAGACATACAGATGGCTAACAGACACATGAAAAGATTCTCAACTTCATTCATCATCAGGGAAATACATATCAAAACCAGGATGATATACAACCTCACACCTATTAGAATGTCTTAAATTAATAATACAGGAAACGACGGGTGTTGGAGAGAATGCAGAGAATAGGCAGCCCTCTTAAACTGTTGGCAGGAATGGAAACTGGTCAGCCACTCTGGAAAACGGTATGGAGGTTCCTCAAAAGTTAAAAATAGAGCTACCCTACAACACAGCAAATGCACTACTATGTGTTTACCCAAAGGATACAAAAATATTGATGGGAAGGGGCACATGCACCCTGATGTTTATACCAGCATTATCAACAATAGCCAAATTATGAAATTACCACAAATGACCATGGACTGATGAATTGGTAAAAAAGAAGTGGTATGTATGTATGTGTTAATATATATATTAATATATTATATATATAAATACACATTAATATTAATATATTGTATATATATATATATATATAATAGAATATCACTCAGTCATCAAAAAGAATGAAACCATGTCATTTACAATGACGTGGGTGGAACTAGAGTGTATTATGCTAACCTAAATGAGTAAATGAAAGAAGGATAAATACCATATTATTTCACTTATATGCACAATTTAAGAAACAAAACAGATGAACATAGGGGAAAGAAAAAGAGAGAGGAAAAAAACTGTAAGAGACTCTTAACTATAGAGAACAAACTGAGGGTTACTCGAGGGGAGGTGGGCTGGGAGTGGGCTAAATGGGTAGTGGGTATTAAGGAAAGCACTTATTGTGATGAGCACTGGGTATTATATGTAATTGATTAATCACTAAATTATAGTCTTCAAACCAATATTACACTATATGTTAACTAGAATTTAAATAAAACCTTGATACGAAAAACCTACAATTAGTGTCAATGAGGATATCAAAGAAGAAAACTTAAAAACACATGGAAACAAAATAAAATGAAAACACAGTGTTTCAAATATTTTGGGATGCAGCAAAAGGTGTCCTAAAAGGGAAGTATAGAGCATTACAGAACTACCTCCAGAAGCAAGAAAAATCTCACATGAAAAACCTTAACCTTACGCATAAAATAACAAGAAAAAGAATAACAAATAAAGCTTAAAACCATCAGAACAAGGGATATAATAAAGATTATAGCGGAAATAAGTTATATAGAAACTAAAAAAAAAACAGTAGAATTAGCCAATAAAATCAGGAGCTGATTCTTTGAAAAAAATTAATGAAATGGATTAACACTTAGCCATTCTTATCAAAAAGAAAAGAGAAGGGATCCAAATAAATAAAATCACAAATTAGAGAGGAGAAATAACAATCAACACCACAAAAATACAATCATAAGAGAATATTATGAAAAATTATAGCCAAAAAATTGGGCAATCTGAAAGAAATGGATAAGTTCCTAGAAGCATATAAACTACCAAAACTGAAACAGGAAGAAATCAGTAACTTGAAACAACCAATAAGCAGCAAAGAAATTAAATCAGTAATCAAAATCTCCCAACAAACAAAATCCGGGGCCAGATGTTTTCCCAGGGGAAATCTAACAAACACTGAAAGAAGAGTTAATACCAATTTTTCTCAAATTATTCCAAAAAAATAGAGGTGGAAAGAAAACTTCCAAATTAATTCTATGAGGCCAGCGTTACCCTGATTCCTAAACCAGAAAAAGATTACAGTAAAAAAAGAGAACTACAAGCTAATATACCTGATGAACATGGATGTAAAAGTTGTCAACAAAATACTAACAAATCCAATCCAAAAGTACATTAAAAGAATCATTTACTATGATCAGCTGGGATTTCATTCCTGGGCTCCAAGGGTGGTTTGATATTTGAAAATCAATCAATGTGATACACCCCATTAATGAAAGAAAGAATAAGAACCTCATGATACTTTCAATAGATGCAGAAGAAGCATTTGAGAAAGTATGACATCCATTCATGATAAAATCCTACAACAAAGTAGGGACAAAGGTAACATACCTCAACATAATTAAGGCATTATATAAAAAACCCCTGATAATATCCCCAATAGAGAAAGATTTTTCTTCTGCAGTCAGGAACAAGTCTGGAATGTCCTTTCCCACTACTGTTATTTAACATGGTAGTGGAAGTCCTAGCCTCAGCAATTAGACAACAAAAAGAAATAAAATGCATCCAAAGTGTCAAGGAAGAAATCAAAATTTCACTATTTGCCAATGACATGGTACTCTATATAGAAAACCCAAAACGCTCCACCAAAAAATTGCCACAACTGACACAATAATTCAGTAATGTCGCAGGATACAAAATCAACGTACAGAAATCTGTTGAATTTATACACGCAAATAATTAAGCAACAGGAAGAGAAATGAAGGAATCTATTTCCTTTACAGTTGCACCAAAAACGTTAAGATACCTAAGAATAAACCTAACCAAAGATAAAAAAGATCTGTACTCTGAAAACTATAAAACACTGATGAAAGAAATGAAGATGACACAAAGAAATTGAAAAACATTCCATTCTCATGCATTGGAAGAACAAACATTGTTAAAAGGTATTTATTACCCAAAGCAATCTACACATTTAATGCAATCCCTATTAAAATAACACTAGCGTTTTTCATAGAACTAGAATAAACTATCCTAAAATTTGTATGGAACCACAAAAGGCCTTAAATAGCCATGTTGATCTTGAGAAAAGCAAAGCTGGAAGCATCACAATTCCAGACAGCAAGTTATATTACAAAGCTATAGTCATCAAGACAGTATGTTACTGGCTCAAACACGTACACGTAGAGTAACAAAACAGCATAGAAAACAGAGAAATTAACCTACAACTATATGGCCAATTAATTCTTTACAAAGCATGAAAGAATATCAATGTGAAAAAGATAATCTCTTCAACAAATGATGTTAGGAAAACAGGACAGCAACATGCAAAATAATGAAACTAAACCACTTTCTTATACCATACACAAAAATACATCAAAATTGATGAAATGTCTAAATGTGAGATGGGAAACCATCAAAATCTTAGAGAACATAGGCAGTAACCTCTTTGACATCAGCCATACCACCTTCTTACTACATGTCTCCTGAAGCAAGGGAACCAAAACAAAAATAAACTATTGGGAATTCATCAACATAAAAAAAGTTTCTGTGCAGTGAAGGAAACAATGAACAAAACTAAAAAACAGCCTATAGAATAGAAAGTATTTGCAAGTGACAAATCTGATGAAGGGTTAGTATCCAAAATATAGAAAGAACTTATCTAATTCAATACCCCCAGAAAACAAATAACCCAGGCAAGGAATGAGCAGAAGACATGAATAGACATCTTTCCAAAGAAGACATACAGATGGCTAACAGACACATAAAAAGATGCTCAACGTCACTCGTTATCAAGGAAATACAAATCAAAACCACAATAAGATCATCTCACACCTGTCATAATGGCTAAAATTAACCACACAGGAAACAACAGACGTTGGCAAAGATGCAGAGAAAGGGGAACCCTCTTACACTTTTGGTGAAAATGCAAACTTGTGCAGCCACTCTGGAAAACAGTATGGAGGTTCCTCAAAAAGTTAAAAATAGTACTACCCTATGACCCAGAAATTGCACTACTAGGTATTTACTGAAAGGACACAAAAATACTGATTTAAAGGGATACATGCACCCTCATGTTTATAGCAGCATTATCAACAATAGCCAAATTGTGGAAAAAGCCCGAATGTCCATCAACTGATGAATGGATAAAGAAATGGTATGTATGTGTAGGTATATATATACATATATATATACATACATACAATGGAATCCATTTGCAATAACATGGTTGGTGCTAGAGAGCATAGTAGTAAGCAAAATAGGTCAGTCAAAGACAAACACCATACAATTTCACTCATGTGGAATTTAAGAAAGAAAACAAATGAATTTTGGCTCATCTATCTATTAGCTATGTGATCTTGAGTAAGTAAACTTCTCCTAGTTTCTTCATCAGAAAAGCTAGATAATAGTGGCTATCTTGAATGATTGTTAGAAGGATCATAAGCAGAAATTAATCGTTTCTTAGCATCAATCCTGCCACAAAGTAAGTACTCAGTATCTGAGAAACTTCGAAGCAAATGCTTGGCAACAATTGAAATGTACATCATGGTCAAGTATACACACATACACACACACACACACACACACACACACACACTGTAGTATATATAGGAAATAAATTTTACTAACAATATTTAACTTTGTGTGATGGAAAAATTTTATACCTTAAACAATACTAGTCATGGGGTGGCTGAGTGGCTCAGTCAGTTGAGCGGCCTACTCTTGATTTCAACTCAGGTAATGATCTCGTATTTCATGGGTTCAAGCCCTTTGTCAAGCTCTATACTGATGGTGCCTGATCCTGCTTGGGATTCTCTCTTCCTCTCTCTCTGCTCCTCCCCCACTTGCTCTCTCTGTCTCTCTCTCTCTCTCCCAAAATAAATTAAAAAAAAATTAAATGCTAGTCATGACTCACTAAATTGATTTTGATGGTCCACAATGCTCTCAAACCATACTTTGAAAGCCATTGCCTTAACTAGATATTAGATGATATTAAGAAATTGTTCCAAAAGCACAAGCAATAAAATAGAATAGGAAAATTGGACTGCATCATAATTAAAAATTTTTGTGCTTCAGGGTGCCTGGGTGTCTCAGTTGGTTAAGCATCTGACTCTTGATTTTGTTTCAGGTCAAAATCTCATGGTTCATGAGATCGAGCCCCATGTTGGACTCTGCACTGACACTGTGGAGCCCTTTTGGGATTCTTTCTCCCCCTCTCTCTCTTCCTCTCTTCCTCTCTCTCTCTCTCTCTCTCTCTCTCTCTCTCTATCTATCTCTCAAAATAAATAAACATTTAAAAAATGTTTGCACTTCAAAGGACACTATCAGGGGAGTGAAAAAGGAATCCACAGAATGTTAGAAAATATTTATAAATCTTATATCTGATAAATATATACTCATACTGATAAATATATATCTGATAATCTCTCAAGAGTATCTAGAATACAAAAAGAGCTCCTATGAGTCAACAAAAAAAAGAAATATTAAACAAAATTTTAAATGGGCAAAGGATTTCAATAGGCATTTCTATAAAAAGATATACAAATAGCCAATAAATGCAAGAATATAACATCATAAGTCATCAGGGAAATGCAAATCAAAGCCACAATGAGATATCTCTTCATACCTTCTAGGATCCCTACAATCAAAAAGACATAAAATAACAAGTATTGTCAAGTATGTGGGAAAACTGGAACCTTCATACATTGCTGGTGAGGATGTAAAACTTCAGCCATTGTGGAAAATAGTCTGATAATTTCTCAAAAAGTTAAATAGTTTAAAAAAAAAGTTAAATAGTTTTCACCTAACTCAGTAATTGTATTCCTACTTATATAGCCAGGGAAATGAAAACATATGTCCACACAAAAATTTGTACACAATTATACATAGCAGCATTATACATAATATCTGAAAAGTGGAAAGAAACCAAATGTCCTTCAACTGATGAATGGATAAGTAAAATATAGTACAATGGAATAATATTCAGCCATAAAAAGGAATGAGGTACATGCTACAACTTGGATGAAATATGAAAATGTTACAGTAAATGAAAGAAGCCAGTAAAAAAATTTCCAATTATTGTATGATTCCATTTATGTAAAATGTCTAGACTATCAAATAAATAAAGACAGAAAGTAAATTAGTCGTTTCCAAGGACTAGGGGTGAATGGGGAATGACTACAAATGGGTATGAGATTTCCTTTAGGGGTAATAAAAATGTTCTAGAATTAATTGTGTTGATAGTTTCACAATTTTGTAAATATATCAAAAACCACTGAACTGTACAATTTAAGAGTGAATTTTGCCCTTATGTCGCTATTGCCAGGCAGGGAAACTAGCCAAAAAGACATGAAAAGGAGGGTTTTTAGAGCTCACCTCCACTCCTACCCACGGTCAACTCTCCCAAACCTTCTGTCTCTTTTAAAGATAATTAAAATAGAATAAACACTGGCACTAGTCAGTGCCTATTCCCCCTAACTCTGCACTGAACTAGGTTTGTAGTAGGAGGGAGTGAGGACCCCTGTCCAACATATCAGCCCCGGCCCGACCCCATCAGCTCCGGCGGGGAGCAGAGGACTAGGGGGCAGAGGATGTCTTTGGAGATGCAGAATCCAAAAGTTGTCTAAACATGGTGGAGGAGTAAGGGGAACCCGATATTCCCTGTGTCTTTCAAACTAAGAGGGACCAAAACCAAAGGACTCTCAACCCCAAGAGTTTGGGAGGAAAGGTGTTGGCGTCTACAAGGAATAGAACACGAAATCCAGAAAGCACTCCAAGGAAACGGTTACATCAGGAAACAAACCAAAACACACCTAGCGAAAATGACAAAATGGAAGAATTCTCCTCTAAAGAAATTACAGGAAGTAGTGATAGCAAAAGAATTGATGAAAACAGATATAAGCAACATAAAAGAACATGACCATAGAATGATAAACATAAAACTAATCGCTGGGCTTGAAAAAAGCATAGAAGAATGCAGGGGGTCCCACGCTGCAGAGATCAAAGAACTTAAAAAAGGTCAGGAGGAATAAAAAAATATTTTAAATGAGGTGCAAAACAAATTGGAGGCAGCCACAGAACGGATTAGAGAGGCAGAAGAGAGAATAGGTGAATTAGAAGATAAAATTATGGAAAAAGAGGAAGCAGAGAAAAAGAGAGAGAAGCTGATTCAGGAAAAAGAAAGGAGAATTCAAAAGCCAAGTGATGCAATTCAAATGGAACAATATCTGTATCATAGGCGTTCCAGAGGAAGAAGAGAGAGAGAAAGGAGTCGAAGGGGTACTTGAACAAATCATTGCTGAGCACTTCCCCAATATGAGAAAGAAACGGTCATGGAAATCCAAGAGGCACAGAGAACTCCCCTCAGACATAACCTGAATAGACCTATTTCAAGACATATGATAGTGAAACTGGAAAAACAGAAGGACAGAGAGAGAATTCTGAAAGCAGCTAGGAATAAACTGGCCTTAACATACAAGGTAGACACATAAGAGTTGTAGCAGACTTATCTACAGAAACTTGGCAAGACAGAAAGGAATGGCAGGATATCTTCAGTGTGATGAAAAGGAAGGATATGCAACCAAGAATCCTGTATCCGTCCAGCTTGTCATTCAGAATGGAAGGAGAGATCAAGGTTTTCCCCAACAAACAAAAACTGAAGGAATTCATCACAAATAAACCAGCACTACAAGAGATCCTGAGGGGCACTCTATGAAGGAAAGGGCGCAAAGAACACAAACTACCAGAGACAGCCTTACAAGCATGAAACCTACAAATAAAACAGTGACTGTAAGCCCATATTTTTCAATATTAACACTGAATGTAAATGGACTCAATGCTCCAATCAAAAGACGTAGGGTAACAGAATGGATTAAAAAACAGGACCCATCTATTTGCTGTCTTTAAGAGACTCATTTTAGACCTGAGGACAACTTCAGATTGAAAATGAGGGGATGGAGAACTATATACCACGCTACTAGAAGTCTAAAGAAAGCTGGAGTAGCCACACTTATATCAAACAAACTAGACTTTAAGGTTAAGGATATAAAAAGAGTTGAAGAAGGGCATTATATAATAATCACAAGGACTAACCAGCAGGAAGAGCTAACAATTATAATTATCTCTGTGCCGAATTCGGGGGCACCCAAATATGTAAAACAATTATTTACAAACATAAGCAGCCTTATCGATAAAAATGTCCTAATGGTAGGGGACCTTAACATGCCACTCTCAGCATTGGATACATCTGCTAACCAGAAAATCACTACAGTAACAATGGCCCTGAATGACACATTGGAAAAGATGGCCCTAACAGACATCTTCAGGGTACTTGATCCAGAAGCAAAGGAATTTACATTCTTCTCAACTGCACACGGTACATTCTCCAATATAGACCACATTATGGGGCACAGGGAAGCTCTGAATAAATATAAAAGAATTGAGATCATGCACACTTTCAGACCACAATGCTTTAAAACTTGAAAATCAACCACAGGAAAATGGCTGGAAAATCCCCTAAAACATGAACGCTAAAGAACAACCTACTAAAAAAACGAAACGGTTAAACAAGCAATCAGAGAAGAAATTAAAACATACATGGAAACAAATGAAAATGAAAATACAACAATCCAAATGCTTTGGGAGGCGGCAAAGGCAGTCCTGAGAGCAAAATATATTGCAATCCAGGCCCATCTCAAGAAACGAGAAAAATCACTAACACAGATTCTAACAGCACACCTAAAGGAACTAGAAACAGAACAAGTAAGACTTCCCAAACCCAGCAGAAAGAGAGAAATAACAAAAATTGTGGCCGAAATTGGTAACATGGAACAGATCAATGAAACCAAGAGCTGGTTCGTTGAAAAAGTAAACAAAAATGATAAACCTCTAGCCAGGCTTCTCAAAAAGAAAAGATAGAGAACCAAAATAGATAAAATAGATGTAAAAGATCTCTAATCAAGAACGAAAAGGGGGTGATTACAACCAATCCCTCAGAAATGCAAGCAATTGTTACAGTATACTATGAAAAATTATATGCCACCAAACTCGGCACATTCCTAAACAGCCACATTCTACCAAAACTCAAATGGGAAGAAATAGAAAACGTGAACAGATCCAGAACTAGTGTAGAAATTGAATCAGTTATCAAAAATCTCCGAACAAATAAAAGTACAGGACCAGATGGCTTCCCTGGGGAATTTTACCAAACATTTCAGAGTTAATACCTATCCTCTTCAAGCTGCTCCAAAATATTGAGACAAAAGGAAAACTCCCGGACTCATTCAATGAAGCCAGCATCACTTTGATTCCCAAACCAGATAGAGACCCAGCCAAAAAAAAAAAAAAAAGGAACTACAGGCCAATATCCCTGATGAATATGGATGCAAAAATTCTCAAGAAAATACTAGCAAATCAAATCCAACAGCGTATAAAAATAATTATTCACCATGATCAAGTGGGATTCATCCCTGGGTTGCAGGGCTGTTTCAATATTCACAAATCAATCAATGTGATATATAACATTAACAAAAGAAAAGATAAGAACCATATGATCCTGTCAATAGATGCAGAGAAATCATGAGACAAAATACAGCACGCTTTCCTAATAAAAACCCTCGTGAATGTCAGGATAGAAGGACATACTTAAACATCATAAAAGCTGACAGCTAATATCATCCTCAATGGGGAAAACCTGAGAGCCTTCCTCCTGAGATCAGGAACACGACAGGAGTGTCCACTCTTGCCATTGCTATTTAACATAGTTTGGAGGTTCTAGCATCAGCAATCAGAAAACAAAATAAAACACATCAAGATTGGACAGGAGGAAGTCAAACTTTCATTTTTTGCAGATGACATGATACTTTACATGGAAAATCCGACAAAATCCGCCAAAAGCCTGCTAGAATCGATCCATGAAGTCAGCAAAGTTGCAGGATACAAAATCAATGTACAGAAGTCGGTGGCATTTCTGTACACCAACAATGAAGCAACATAAGGAGAAATGAAGAAGCTAATCCCATTCACAATTGCACCAAAAACCATAAAATACCTAGGAATAAACCTAACCAAGGATGTAAAAGATCTCTACGCTGAAAACTATAAAAAACTTATGAAGGAAATTGAGGAAGACACAAGGAAATGGAAAAACATCCCATGCTCATGGATTGGAAGAATAAATATCATTAAAATGGCAATACTACCCAAAGCAATCTTCACATTTAATGCAATCCCAATCAAAATTGCACTGGCATTCTTCTCAAAGCTAGAGTAAACAATTCTAAAATTTGTAGGAACCACAAAAGACCCTGAATAGCCAAAGTAATACTGAAACATAAAACCAAAGCAGGAGGCATCACGATCCCAGACTTCAACCTCTACTACAAAGCGGTACTCATGAAGACAGTATGGTATTGGCACAAAAACAGACACATAGACCAATGGAACAGAATAGAGAACTCAGAAATGGACCCGCGAGCATATGGCCAATTAATCTTTGACAAAATGGGAAAGAGCATCCAGTGGAAAAAAGATAGCCTCTTTATTAAATGGTGCTTGGAGAACTGGACACAACATGCAAAAGAATTAAACTAGACCACTTCCTTACACCACTCACAAAAATGAACTCTAAATGGATGAAGGACCTGAATGTGAGACAGGAAACCATCAAAATCCTAGAGCAGAAAGCAGGAAAAAACCTCTTTGACCTGAGTCGAAGACACAGTTACTCGACACATCTCCAAAGGCAAGGGAATTAAAAACAAAAATGAACTACTGGGACCTCATCAAGATAAAAATCTTCTGCACTGCAAAGGAAACGACCAACAAAACTAATAGGCAACCAACGGAATGGGAAAAGACAATTGCAAATGACATATCGGATAAAGGACTAGTATCTGAAATCTATAAAGAACTTATCAAACTCCACACCCAAAAAACAAATAATCCAATGAAGAAATGGGCGGAATATATGAATAGACACTTCTCCAAAGAATACATCCAGATGGCAATCAGACACATGAAACGATGCTCAATGTCACTCAGCATCAGGGAAACACAAATCAAAACCACACTGAGATACCACCTCACACCAGTCAGAATGGCTAAAATGAACAAATCAGGAAAATATAGATGCTGGCAACGATGTGGAGAAACAGGCACCTTCTTACACTGTTGGTGGGAATGCAAACTGGTGCAGCCACTCTGGAGAACAGTGTGGAAGTTCCTCAAAAAAATGAAAATAGAATTACCCTATTACCCAACAATAGCACCGTTAGGAATCTACCCAAGAGATACAGGACAGCTGATACATAGGAGCACGTGTACCCCGATGTTTATAGCAGCACTTTGGACAATAGCCAAATCATGGAAAGAGACTAAATGTCCATCAACTGATGAATGGATAAAGAAGATGTGGTATATATACAATGTAATACTATGCAGCAATGAGAAAGAATGAAATCTGACCAAGTGTGGCAACATGGATGGAACTGGAAGGTATTATGCTGAGTGAAATAAGTCAGGCGGAGAAAGACAGAGGCCATGTTTCCATGCATAGGTAGGTTTTGTAAGACCTAACAGAAAACCAGCGGGGACGGGAAGAGGGGAAGGGACAAAAAAGCCACTGAGAGGGAGGAAGACATAACAAAAGAGACTCTCAAAGACTCAAAACAAATTGAGAGAACAGGGGGGTATGGGTGAGGGGAAAGTGGGTGATGGGCACAGAGGAGGGCACTTGTTGGGATGAGCACTGGGTGTTGTATGGAAATCAATTTGACAATAAATTATTTTAAAAAAGCTTTCTAAGGTTTTTAACAAATTTCCTAGGATTTGAATGATAATTGAAGTCTTTTTGACTAATAGGCTTGATTATTTGGTATGTAAAGTTACTTGGAAAGCACTGTCAAACAGACAATGATAAGCCTTTTATTGCGTTGTATAGATAAATACTATAATTATTCTAGAAAATATTTGAAATTCCCGAAGTTTTAATATGTCCTGGTATAAAGTCATATCTTAAATTATTGAAATGTGTGTCTCAGAAATAACCAGATTTCCTTGTCAATTACATCATAATGAAATGGCATCATATTTTTAACTATGGTCATTTTTTGGGTCTTTTGTCATTTATAGTTATTGTTCTGATGCTCTTGCAAAATGTGTTTTATCCTCAAGAAGATCCATGAAAATGACTTTTGACAAATACATGTTTTGATATCTTTAAAATCATAAAACTAAACTGGGTAAGAATTTCCAGGAATAGGGGAGGGACCAACATGGCAGAGAAGTAGGGGAATCAGAAGTTCCCTCATCTCTCAAACAAAGCAGTGTTGAGGCCAAAGGATTTTGAACTCCAAGAGCCCAGGAGGCAAAGTGAGAGAGAAGCTTCCAGGCACCCACTGGGACAATCTGACAGGTCATAGGTGCGTGATGATGAACTGGGAGAGATATAATGAATGGAGGGGAGGGATCCCCTTCTTCAGAGAGACAAAGGGAAGAGAAAGAGATGCTGGGGAAGCATAGGACTATATATGGACAAGAGAAAACCCACGGACCGGGATGGAGAAAAATCCAATCTCTAACTGTGGGGCTTTCTCTGGACTGTGGCTGGCTGCCCTGTTTGAGCACCTGAAGAGGAGGGGAGCCAGCTCCAGGCTTGGTAACTAGTTCGGAGGCACAGTCCACAGTGGGAGAAATCAATCCTCAACCTGGGGTGGTGTGGGAAGAAGGTATATATCGGCTCAAAGGAGCAGCACTTACCCCCAACTGGGGCAGATGGAGTGAGAACCTTAAAGGCATCAGGGTTTAAGTCCTAGCAGAGCACCTGGGAGACACAGGAGTTGACGGAGCAGGGCAAACCATGTGCGCATGAGGCAGCAGGGTGGCTTGTTGGGAGCCATCTTGGGCTCACAGGTTGAGACACCTCCCTGCGTGGAAAGGCAGATGATTTGCAAGGCTCCTGATGTTCAAATGGCCCCTAGTCTTACCTCCTTCTAAATAATTTTTCTAGTTTGGATTTCTTGAGGTGCTTTCATTGGCCCCAAAGAATGTAATACTCTTTTGTTTTATGGCATTTAGATAAAAAGGAAGGACCTGGAGCACGATGCTTTGATGGATTACATCTGAATGAGAGTAGCCTAGCCAGAAGTAATCTTAAATTTGCATCTTGGGGATGGGTTACACAAATTGATAGCAGTTATGGGCTGGCTAAATATTAGTGTAACTTGTGTAAACGTTAGGCCTCTATTATGTAAATTCACTCATTCTTAAGCAAAGGAACTTAGACAAGCCTTAGGATTTACCAGGAGGGTTACACCTCCCTCATTGTAGTATAGGAAGCTAGACCCTTAAACTCTCTATAGACAATTAACATAGGTATTAAGATGATAATATATGCGCCCTCTGTTTACTGAGACTTATGGTCACAACAAAAACAACCCTGCTTGCTTTTTAAACATCCTGTTCTCTCCCTGTGCCACAAATTTACCTAATCCTACTTCAAAGACAGCATATGTTAATTAACTTGGAGCAGAATCACAAAATAGCTAAGTAAGAATTGTTTCCTTTATGGTCTAAAAAAGAATGATGTAAAACAACTTGCAAGATTGAGGAAATCGCCACTTTGCTGACAAAAACACATTATTGTAAAAGATATCAAACTGTGCTTACTGATGGGATGTCACTCATTGCTGTAATGTCACTTACTACTTTTAAAATAAAGACACTGAGACCAGCAGAACGGAGATGCCAGAATTGCCAGAACTGCCTGCTTGGTGATCAGACTATATCTCATGGCTCTCTCATTCCTTTCACCTGACTGTCCATCTTTCGGGGACCCCTGGACTCACCAGAGCAGGACTCTGGCAGTGGCTCTTCCCCAGAACTGGGACTCACGGAGTGGGAATCTGTGAAAAATAGTGGTTTAAATTCCAGCCTAGCGTCAGGGAAGCACAGGAGTCTGCAAAGTGGGACAAACAGCCTCGATTGCACCCATGGCACAGTGAAGACGACTTGAGCAGAGTGGTTTGGGACCTCCAGTCTGTGGAAAAGAGACTGGAGTGTTGCCATTTTTCTCCCCATCACTAACAAGGTGGGGCTTCAGGGAATGGACATCAGGCCCACAGTGTAGGCAGGACCCGCCTACACCAAACCACGCCCCTCTGCGCCTGGTAACTGCATATCTACAAGAGTGAGATTGACGCTGACAAAACAGACAGCCCCTCCTCCAGACCAGCACTGTTGCATTGCCTGATTTAAGTCTCTGACAATTCTATAATATAGATATATTCTTCCTTTTCTCCTTCTTATCTCTTCCCTCCACTAGTCTGGTTACTCTGATTGATGGGTTATTTAAGCAGACATATTTAATCTATTCTCTTGATACATGTTCTATACCACCTTCTTTATTTTCCTTTCTTTCTCTCGGGATTAAGCAGTATAGTTTCTGTGGTCAATTTTCTTTTCTTTTCTTTTTCCTCATCTCCTTCTTTATTTTCCTTTTTCTCTCTATGGAGTAAGCCAGAGATTCTCTGTCTTGTCAGTTTTTCTTTCTTTTCTTTTTCCCGCCCCTATCATATCTCTCTTTCTATGAAATAAGGCATCTTCCATCAGCCCCACCTCCACCCTATTGTTTAATTGTAGCTCGTGTTTCTAGTTTTGCTTGTTTGTTTGTATGTGTGTGTGTTTGCTTGGTTTTGTTTTCTGTTTGTTTGTTTTCCTTTCCAGGGCAACTTCAAGGAATGAATCAAAGCATACCTGATGGAGGTCCAAAACATCACTACTAGTAGGGAGATAAAGTAACCAAAGTCACAACAACAGAGAGCAAATAAAACACTCCAAAAAACACCTCTTGAAGAGCCAGGCCCTGCACAGTACATGACCCTTCTTTAATACAGTAGTGTTCACATGTGCAGGGCACAAAACAAGCTTTTAAAACACATAGGGACAGAAAACTAGCCAAAATTATGAAATGGAAGAATTCTCCTCAAAAGAAATTCCAGGAAGAAATTACAGCTAAAGAATTGATCAAAAAAGATATAAATGATATAACTGAACAAGAATTTAGAATAACAGTCATGAGATTAATCGCTGGGCTTGAAGAAAGCATAGAAGACAGCAGAGAATCAATTGTTGCAGAGATCAAGGAACTAAAAATAGTCATGATTAATTATAAAATGCTGTAAATGAGATGAAAAATAAACTAGAGGGGGTGACAGCAATGATTGAAGAGGCAGAGGGGAGATTAAGTGATATAGAAGACGAAATTATGCGTTGGGGAATAAGAAGCCAGAGGTAGAATGAAAATGTCCTGAAGGAAAATGATGGAGCAGCAAGGAACTGAATGCAGTTCCATTCCCAGGCAGAAAACTGCCAGGACTGCTGGTCTCTCCATAAGGACATCATATGGGCACCAAGCCAGCAATAAGAATGTTTCATCTGGTGCCAAATGTACTCATTATCCAGTGTGGAATACAGCGCAGATGCATGACCTGGCAGGATGACAAATACTATGTTCTATGTGCTGGATGTTATCAGAAAAGTAGCAAAATAAAAGAGGCTCGAGCCAGGAGATCGATGCTTCAGCTCCTGGAGAGTCTTAGCCCCCTGCTTTGTAATTCTCTTGCCACTGCACCTTCAGGCCCTGTCTCTCTTTCAATTATGGAAAAAGATGAATCTGAGAAAAAGAGAGATTAAAAAAATTCTGGACCATGAGAGGAGAATTAGACAATTAAGTGGTTCAATGAAATGGAAAAATACCCCTATCATAGTAGTTCCAGAAGAAGAAGAGAGAGAGAAAGGGACAAAGGTGTACTTGAACAAATCATAGTTGATAACTTCCTCAATCTGGTGAAGGAAACAGACATTGAAATCCCGGAGGCATGGAGAACTCTCTTCAGACGTTACTTGAATCAATCTTCTGCATGACACATCGTAGTGAAACTGGTAAAATACAAAGATAAAGAGGGAATTCTGAAAGTACCTAGGAACAAACAGGCCTTAACCTCAAAGGGTTGACATGTAAGGGTAGTAGCAGACTGATGTACTGAAAATTGGCAGGTCAGAAAGGAGTGGCAGGAAACAGTCAATGTGATGAACAGGAAAACGATACAACCAAGAGTTCTTTATCGAGCAAGACTTTAATTTAGAATAGAAGGAGAGATAAAGGTTTTTCCACACAAACAAAAAACTGAAGGAATTCATCACCACTAAAACAGCCCTAAGAGCCCTAAGAGATCCTAAGGGGGACTCTGTGAGTGGAGTGTTGTAAAGACCATAAAGGACCAGAGACATCATTACAAGCATGAAACCTACAGAGAACACAATGATTCTAAACCCATATCTCTCAATAATAACACTGAATGTAAATGGATTACTTTTATAAAAAGTATCAGATTGGATTTAAAAAAACAATACCCATCTACTTGCTTTCTACAAGAGACCCTCTACCTGAGGACACCTTCAGATTGAAAATGAGGGGATGGAAAACCATCTATCATGCCCCTGGAAGTCAAAAGAAAGCTGTATTAGCCATACTTGTATCATACAAACTAGATTTTAAACAAAATGTTGAAAAAGAAATGAAGATGTATTAAATCATATTTATGGGGTCTACCAATAAAGAGGAGCTAACAATTATAAATGTTTATGCACTGAATTTGGAGCACTCAAATATATAAAACAATTAATCACAAACATGAGCAATCTTATTGACAAAAATGTAATTGCAGGGGATTTTAAACTCCACATACAGCAATGGACATATCATCTAGACAGAAAATCGATAAAGAAACAATGTCCCTGAATGATATCCTGGACCAGATGGACTTGACAGATATATTTAGAAGTTTTCATCCTAAAGCAACAGAATACACTTTATTCTCAAGTGACATGGAATAATCTCCAAGATAAATCACATACTGAGTCACAAAACAGCATTCAGTAAATATAAAAGAATTGAGATCACTCCATGAACATTTTCAGATCACAATGCTATGAAACTTGAAATGAACCACAGGAAAAAGTTTGGAAAACCTCCAAATGCATGGAGGCTAAAGAACACCCTACTAAAGAATGGATGGGTCAACCAGGAAATTAAAGAAGAAATTAGACCAGGAGGGAGGGGGCCAACATGGCAGAGGAGTAGAGGGATCCGTCTTTCCCTTGTCCTTTAAACTGGGAATGACTGAAACCAAATTCTCTCAACTCCAAGAATTGGGGAGAAAAGGTGCTGCAGCCTACAAGGAAAGGAAAGTGAAACCAGAAACGCCCCAGAAACCGTGAGTTTTATCTGGGACGGATAAATGAACTCGGGGAGCTGAACCGAGTTGAGGAGACGGTGAAGGTCTTCCGAGATAGCTGGGAAAGTGCCGATCAAGCAACATCTGAATGAGAGGGCCAGAGAGGGTAAGACCACTACCATCCAGCCCCTAAATGCAGGGCTTTTGAAGAGAAGTTTGGTGGCAAACAGCAGCACTCTCCTCATGCCACCAGGACCGGGACCACACCACCGAGACTGGCGGTGGAGACCCAGTCAGCCCAAGGCGCCACCGCCTGAGGAGCACCTCTAACCCCGGCAAAATTACAGCAAAATCGGGTGTAGCAGGCAGCCGGGCCACCGCTCAGTGAACTGGACTATGCAAGCGCCCTCGGTGGAGTGAGGACAGAAATAAAGGGGTGAATAGAGACTCCAGAACTGGTGGCAAGGGACGCCATTGTTGTCTCACAACCCGGGAAGTCAACCCAAAACCATCCCTGCATCAGTGGAGGTGGACCAATCTACAC
This sequence comes from Paradoxurus hermaphroditus, assembly GCA_004024585.1. Classification (NCBI taxonomy): domain Eukaryota; kingdom Metazoa; phylum Chordata; class Mammalia; order Carnivora; family Viverridae; genus Paradoxurus; species Paradoxurus hermaphroditus. The sequence goes on from PITB01014741.1 coordinate 34,823, forward strand.
CAAACCATGCCCCTTCCCACAGGAGTGACATCTTTCAGTGGGAGCTACGGATGCCAAGTTCAGACTGCTGCCTGGAGTAACTCCAGGTCATTTCGTTTTTAAATATATGCTCCCCGTTATCCTTCTTACTGATCCCCACTCCTGAGGTGACTATCCAGGGTCCTGGCTGACTTAAACAGAATCTTAACTCACTCTCCCAAGGCATGTTCTACAGCTCCTTCTGTACTTCCCTATCTCTCTCTCTGGAATAACCAGGTCACATAAGTTCATCTGGGCAACATCTATCTTTATTCCTTTTTCCTTACACCCGTCCTTATTCTCATTTCTCTCAGTCTGGATTAAACCCTTTAGTCGCTCTACCTGGGCAAAGTCCATTTCCTTATTCTCCCCACGCCTGTCATTATTCTCGCTGTATATGCTCTGCCACCAGCACACTACATACTCTGTTCTTAACGTGTAGCTGGTGCTTCAGGACATTACCCTAAGAGAGTCATTTGTTATTCTTTTTTCTGTTGTGAACTCCTTGTCTGTATCATTTGTCGGTACGTTTGAGTATTTCTGTTTTTTGTTTGTCTGTCAGTCTGTTTTCCTTTCCAGGGCAACTTCAAGAAACAACACAAAACATATCTAGCCAAAATGATGAAACGGAAGAATTCTCCTCAAAAGAATCTACAAGAAGTAGTGACAGCTCAAGAATTGATGAAAACAGATATAAGCAACATAACAGAACATGAATATAGAATGATAATCATAAAACTAATCGCTGGGCTTGAAAAAAGCATAGATGGATGCAAGGGGTCCCGCGCGGCAGAGTTCAAGGACCTTAAAAAAGGTCAAGAAGAATTAAAAAAGGCCTTGGATGAAGTACAAAGCAAATTGGAAGCAGCCACAGCGCAGATAGAAGAGGCAGAAGAGAGAGTAAGTGCATTAGAAGATAAAATTATAGAAAAAGAGAAAGCAGATAAAAAGAGAGAGAAGCTGATCCAGGAACAGGAAAGGAGAATTCGAGAGCTGAGCGATGCACTCAAACGAAACAATATCCATATCATAGGCGTTCCAGAGGAAGAAGACAGAGAGAAAGGAGTCGAAGGGGTTCTTGAACAAATCATTGCTGAGAACTTCCCCAACATGAGGAAGGAAACGGGCATGGAATCCAAGAGGCACAGAGAACTCCCCTCAGACAGAACTTGAATAGACCTTCTGCATGACACATCATAGTGAAACTGGCAAAATATAAAGACAGAGAGAGAATCCTGAAAACAGCTAGGGACAATAGGACCTTACAAAGGCAGACACATAATGGTTGTAGCAGACTTATCTACAGAATCTTGGCAAGCCAGAAAGGAATGGCAGGATATCTTCAATGTGATGAGCAGGAAGGATATGCAACAAAGAATCCTGTATCTGGCTACCCTGTCATTCAGAATAGAAGGAGAGATCAAGGTTTTCCCCAACAAACAAAAACTGAAGGAATTCATCACAAATAAACCAGCACTACAAGAGATCCTGAGGGGCACTCTATGAAGGAAAGGGTGCAAAGAACACAAACTACCAGAAATAGCCTTACAAACATGAAACCTACAGATAATACAGTGACTATAAGCCCATATTTTTCATTATTAACGCTGAATGTAAATGGACTAAATGCACCAATCAAAAGACACAAGGTAACAGAATGGATTAAAAAACAGGACCCATCTATTTGCTGTCTTCAAGAGACTCATTTTAGACCTGAGGACAACTTAAGATTGAAAGTGAGGGGATGGAGAACTATCTACCGTGCTACTGGAAGTCGGAAGAAAGCTGGAGTAGCCACACTTATATCAGACAAACTAGACTTTAAAATGAACGATGTAATAAGAGATGAAGATGGAAATTATATAATAGTCACAGGGACAATCCAGCAGGAAGAGCTAACAATTATAAATATTTATGCGCCGAATTCGGGGGCACTCAAATTTGTAAAACAACTAATTACAAACATAAGCAACCTTATCGATAAAAATGTCCTAATAGTAGGGGAACTTAACTCTCCACTCTCAGCTTTGGATAGATCCACAAAACAGAAAATCACCACAGAAACAATGGCCCTGAATGACACATTAGAACAGATGGGCCTAAAAGACATCTTCAAGGTCCTTCACCGGGAAGCAAAGGAATTTACATTATTTTCAATTGCACACAGCACATTTTCCAAGATAGACAACACCCTGGGGCACAGGGAAGTTCTGAATAAATATAAAAGAATTGAGATCATACCGTGCACACTGTCAGACCACAACGCTTTAAAACTTGAAATCAACCACAGGAGAAAGCCTGGAAAATATCCAGAAACATAGAGGCTAAGGAACATCTTACTAAAAGAGGAGTGAGTCTCCCAAGCAATCAGAGAAGAAATTAAAAAATACATGGAAACAAATGAAAATGAAAATACAACAATCCAAACGCTCTGGGATGCTGCAAAAGCAGTCCTGAGAGGGAAATATATTGCAATCCATGCCCACCTCAAGAAACAAGAAAAATCAATAACACAAATCCTAACAGCACGCCTAAAAGAACTAGAAGCAGAACAACTAAAACAACCCAAACCCAGCAGAAAGAGAGAAATAACAAAGATCAGGGCACAAATTAATCATATGGAAACTGAAAAATAGTGGAACAGATAGATCAATGAAACCAAGAGCTGGTTCTTTGATAAAATAAACAAAATAGACAAACCTCTAGCCAGGCTTCTCAAAAAGAAAAGAGAGAGGACCCAAATCGATAAGATCATGAATGAAAATGGATTTATCACAACTAATCCCTCAAAAACACAAGAAATTATAAGAGAATACTATGAAAAATTATATACCAACAAACTGGACCACCTGGAAGAAATGGACATATTCCTAGACAACCTCACACTACCAAAACCCAAACAGGAAGAAATAGAAACATTGAACAGACCCATAATTAGGAAAGAAATTGAAACAGTTATCAAAAATTTCTAAAGAAATAAGAATCTTGGAACAGATGGTTTCCATGGGAATTCTATCAGATATTTAAAGCGGAGATAATACCTATCCTTCTCAAACTGTTTCAAAAAATAAAAATGGAAGGAAAATTTCCAGACTCATTATATGAAGCCAGTATTACCTTGATTCCCAAACCATACAGAGACCCCACAATAAAGGAGAATAACAGGCCAATGTTCCTGATGAACATGGATGCAAAAATACTCAACAAGATACTAGCAAATCGAATTCAACAGTATATAAAAATAATTACTCACCATGAACAAGTGGGATTCATTCCTGGATTACATAGCTGGTTCAATATTTGCAAAACAATCAATGTGATACGTCACATTAACAAAACAAAACATAAGAACCATATGATACTGTCTATAGATACATAAAAGCATTTGACAAAATATAGCATCCTTTCTTAATAAAAGCCCTCAAGAAAGTCGGGATAGAAGGAACATACTTAAACATCATAAAAGCCATATATGAAAAGCCCACAGCTCATATCATCCTCAATGGGGAAAAACTGAGACCTTTTTCCCTGAGATCAGTAACATGACAGGGATGTCCACTCTCACCACTATTGTTTAATATAGTGTTGGAAGTTTTAGCATCAGCAATCAGATAACAAAATGAAATAAAAGCATCCAAATTGGCAAAGAAGAAGTCAAACTTTCACTTTTCGCAGATAACATGATTCTCTACATGAAAAACCCGACAGACTCCACCAAAAGGCTGATAGAACTGATACATGAATTCAATAACGTTGCAGGATTCAAAATCAATGCTCAGAAATCCATTGCATTTTTATACACCAATAATGAAGCAACAGAAATGGAAATCAAGAACATAATTCCATTTACAATTGCATAAAGAGTCATATCATACCTAGGAATAAACCTCACCAAAGATGTAAAAGATCTGTATGCTGAAAAGTGTAGAAAACTTATGAAGGAAATAGAAGAAGACACAGAGAAATGGAAAAACACCCCATGCTTATGGATTGGAAGAAAAAATATCGTTAAAATGGCAATACTACCCAAAGCAATCTACACATTCAATGCAATCCCAATCAAAATTGCACCTGCATTCTTCTCAAAGCTAGAGCAAACAATCCTAATATTTGTGTGGAACCACAAAAGACCCCGAATAGCCAAAGTAATATTGAAGAAGAAAACCAAAACAGGAGGCATCACAATCCCAGATTTTAGCCTCTACTACAAAGCTGTAATCACCAAGACCGTATGGTATTGGCACAAAAACAGGCACATAGACCAATGGAATATAATAGAAAACCCAGAATTGGACCCACAAATGTATGGCCAACTAATCTTTGATGAAGAAGGAAAAATCATCCAATTGGAAAAAGACAGTCTCTAGCAAATGGTGCTGGGAGAACTGGACAGCAACATGCAAAAGAATGAAACTAGACCACTTCCTTACACCACTCACAAAAATAAACTCAAAATGGATGAAGGACCTGAATGTGAGATAGGAAACCTTCAAAACTCTCGAGGAGAAAGCAGGAAAAAAAACTTTTTGACAGTCGCACCAATTTCTTACTCAACTATCTCCTAAAGCAAGGAAATCAAAAGCAACAAAGAAGGATTGGGACCTCATCAAGATAAAAAGCTTCTGAACTGCAAAGGAAACAACATAACTAAAGGCAACCGATGGAATGGGGAAAGGTGTTTGCAAATGACCACGGATAAAGGGTTAGTATCCCAAAATCTATAAAGAACTTTCCAAACTCAAAAGCCGAAACTCAAACAGTCCAGTGAAGAAATGGGCAGAAGACATGCATAGGCACTTTTTCAAAAAAGATATCCAGATTGCCAACAGATACATGAAACGATGCTCAACATCACTCATCATCAGGGAAATACAAATCAAAACCACACAGAGCTACGACCTCACACTGGTCAGAGTGGCTAAAATGAATAACTCAGGAAACTACAGATACTGGTGCGATGTGGAGAAAAGGGAAGCCTCTTGCACTGTTGCTGGTAATGCGAACTGGTGCAGCCACTCTGGAAAACAGTGTGGAAGTTCCTCAAAAAATTACAAATAGAATTACCCTATGTCCCAGCAATAACTCTACTGGGAATTTATCCAAGGCGAACAGGAATGCTGATTCATAGGCGCCCATGTACCCCAATGTTTATAGCAGTGCTTTCGACAATAGCCAAATCATGGAAAGAGACTAAATGTCCATCAACTGATCAATAGATAAAGAAGATGTGGTTTATACATACAATGGAATACTACTTGGAAATGAGAAAGAATGAAATCATGCCATTTGCAGCAATGTGGATGGAACTGGATGATATTCTGTTAGGTGAAATAAGTCAGTCAGAGAAGGACAGATATCATATGTTTTCACTCATATGGGGATCTTGAGAAACTTAACAGAACATCCTGGGGGAAGGGAAGGGGAAAATAGTTATAAACATAGATAGAGTGAGGCAAACCATAAGAGAATTCAATATAGAGAACAAATTGAGGGTGGATGGGAGGGTGGGGGAAAGGGGAAAATCGGTGATGGGCATTGAGGAGGGCACTTGTTGGGATGAGCACTGTGTGTTGTATGTAAGCAATGAACCACTGGATTCTACTCCAAAAAACAAGAGCACATTTTTCGCACTGTATGTTAGCGAATTTGACAATAAATTATATTAAAAAGAAAATATATAAATAAAGACAAAGGACCTGTTAAAGAGGTATACACAGATAAAATGCTAATGGAGAAATAAAAATATAAGAACTATTGTGTGTATGATATGATATTGATTTTTCTTTTGTATTATTTAACTTCTTTCTCTCACTATTTTTAGTATTATGAAAATTACACCCAATAAAATAATTATTATTAACTAAAAAAATAAAAATAGTATACCAAAACTTATGGGATGCAATGAAAGTACATTTGGCCCTTATACATGCAGTTTATACAAAACAGTACTGTAAGTGTATTTTATCTTCCTTATGATTTTCTTAATAGTATTTCCTTTATTCTGGTTTACTTTATTGTAAGAATACAGTATATAATACCTATAACATACAGAATATGTGTTAATTGACTGTTTATGTTATCTGTAAGGCTCCCAATCAATAGTAGGCTATTAGTAGTTATGTTTTAGGAGAGTCAAAAGTTACATGCAGATTTTTGACTGCATTTATGGAGTTCAACACCCCTAATACTCATGTTGCACAACTTTCAATTCTTCTAAGAGGGAAATTTATAGTTATAATTGCATATATTGAAAAAGAAGAAAAATCTAAAATCAATAATACAACTTTACACCTGAAAGAACCAAGGAATGGAAAGCAAAATAAACCAAAAGTTAGCAAGACAAAGGAAATAATAATGACTACAGCAGTGATAAATATAGGAGAGAATAGACTAACAAAGAAAATCAATGAAATCAAACATTAGTTCTTTGAAAGTATCAACAAAATTGACAAATCTTTAGCTAGAGTGACTATGAAAAGTAGGAGAGATTTGAGTTACAAAAACAAATAAAAGTGGGAACATTATTACCAATTTTACAGAAATAAGAAAAGATTTTCAGAGAATACTGCTACACCAACAAGTTTGATAATGTAGATGAAATGGACAAATTCCAAAGAAAATCATAATTATCTAACTTAACTCAAGAAAAAATAGAAAACTTAAACAGACTTGTAACTAGTAAGAAGACTGAATCAATAATCAAAAACCACTCTCACCCAAAAAATCTGTAGACCAAACAGCCTCACTGGTAAATATAAAACATTTAAAATGGAATTAACACTAATTCTTCTCAAATCACTCCAAAACATTGAAGAAGAAACATTTTAGAAAGTGTTTCTCATCATTGTATAGGCCAGCATTACCCTGATACCAAAGCCAGACAAAGATACTACAAGAAAAGAAAACTACAGACAAATATCCCTTATGGAATTGATGCTAAAACCTTCAAGAAAATACTTGAAAATTTATTTCAGCAGTAAAATTTCAAAATATGAAATTCGTTCAATGTAATCCCACATTAATAACATGAAAGGGGAAAACATATAATCATCTGAATGTATATCAAAAAAATTCATGAAATACTTTCCTGACAAAAATACAACACACTAGAAATAGAAGAAACTTTCTAAGCATAATAAAGACCATATAGGAATAATCTATAGTAAACATCATACATGATGGTGAAAAACTGAAATATTTTCTTTAAGATGAGAAACAAAATAAGTCTGATCACTTTCACCACTACTATTCAACATAGTATTAGGATTTCTAGCCAAAGGAATTATCAGGAAAAAGAAATGAAAGGCATGTGAATTGGAAAAATAAAAACTAAAATTATATCTGTTTAAAGGTGACATGATATGTGTATAAAACCCTAACGACCATGAAAACTTTTAGAGCTAATAAAATAATTCAGCAATTTAGAAGTGCACAAAATCAACACACAAAAGTCAGCTGCATTTCTGTACACTAATAATGAGCCATCCAAAAAAGAAATTAAAAGACAATTCTATTTACCACAGCATAGAAAAGAATAAAATACTTAGAAATAAATGTAATAAAGAAGGTAAATGACTTGTCCACTGAACACTACAACATATTTCTGAAAGAAATTGGAGAAGACATAAATAAATGGAAAATCCTGTGTTCATGAACAGGAAGACTAATATAGTTTAGATGAAAATATTACCCAACCCACACTACAGTTTCAATGCAACCTCTATCAAAATCTCAATGGCATTTTTTGCAAAAATAGTAACATAAATCCTAAAATTCATAAGGAATCTCAAGGGATTCTGAAGAGACAAAACGATCTTGAAAATGAACAAATTTGGAGGACTCACACTTTCTTAATATCAAAGCTTATTACAAAGGTACACTAATCAAAACAGTGTAGTATTGAGGAGGGGGCCAAGATGGCAGAGCAAAGCTTCCCTTGTATTTTGACTTGAGAGGGACTGAAACAGAGAGATTATCAACTCCAAGAATCTGGCAGAAAAGGTGCAGCAGCCTTCAAGGAACGGAAGGAACATAAACAACGCCATAGGACCCTGAGTTTAATCTAGAACGGACAAAACGAACTCGGGAAGCTGAGCTGAGGGGAGGGTGAGCCGGGAACAGCGGGGAAAGTGCCCAACATCCGAAGGAGAGGGGCAGAGAGGGGGAGACCACAACCATCCAGCCCCTAAAGACAGGGCTTAGAAGGAGAAGCTCTGTATCTAACAGCAGAACTCAGCAGAACTCTCCTTGTGCGGGACTGCAGACAGAGGCACAGTCAGCCGCTGGGGCAGAGTTACTCAGCCGCCAGCAGCGTGGGGAGCGAGAGACCGCTGGGACTGCCGCTGCCGCCGCCGCTGCCACTGCAGGCCCAGTGGGGATTGCCCGCTAGTTGCCACAGCCCCGGGCCTGTGGGGAGCAGCAACCGCTGGGGCCATCGCCACCGCAGCCTGCCCAAGCACGGAGTGCGCGTGGCCCCGTGGGGAGCGAGTGACCGCTGGGACCTCCCCCACCGCTGTCGCCCGAACAGGGAGTGCGCGCTAGTCTCTGCCGCTGCAGCAAGCCCGGTAGGGAGCGAGCCACCGGTGGGAATGCCGCCTTGTTGCCGGCCTAACCGGATGTGCGCACCAGTCGCCCCAGGCAGCCGAGGGTGGAGACCTCAGCGCCCAGCGACGGGCTGCCGGTGGTGCCCTAAGTCGCCTGCAGAGCACCTCTAACCCCAGCACATTTGCAGCAGGGGGTGGCAGGCAGGCGCCCACCGACAAGTGGACTGCACTGCGCCGGCGCCCATAGTGGAGTGAGAGTAGAAACAAGGGGGCGAGTGGAAGCCATGGGACTGGGAATAAAGGACTGAAGGGACGCCATTGTTGTCTTATGGGCCCTCAAGCACCGGCTGCAGGAAGTCACCCCCACAGCCATCCCTGCCTCAGTGGAGACGACCCGCCTATACTAAAGAACGCCATCCGCACAGGAGTGACACCTCTCAGCAGGAGCTACAGAGGCCAAGTTCAGACCGCTGCCTGGAGTAACTCCAGGTCATTTCTTTTTTAAATATATGCTCCCCATTATCCTTCTTACTGATCCCCACTCCTGAGGTGACTATCCAGGGTCCTGGCTGACTTAAACAGAATCTTAACCCACCCTCTCAGGGCATGTTCTACACCTCTTTCTGTACTTCCCTATCTCTCTCTCTCTGGAATAACCAGGCCACATAATCTCATATGAGCAATTTCAGTCTTCATTCCTTTTTCCTTGCAACTGTCCTTATTCTGATTTCTCCCAGTGTGGATTAAGCCTTTTAGTCACTCTACCTGGGCAATGACAATTTCCTTCTTCCCCCCCGCAACTGTCAGTATTCTCTCTGTAGACGCTCTGCCAACAGCACACTACATACCCTATCCTTAACGTGTAGCTGATACTTCAGGACATTGCCCTCAGAGTGTCATTTGTTATTCTTTTTTCTGTTGTGAACTGCTCGTCTGTATCATTTGTTGGTACGTTTGAGTATTTCGGTTGTCTGTCTGTCAGTCTGTGTCCCTTTCCAGGGCAACTCCAAGAAACAATCCAAAACACACCTGGCCAAAATGACGAAACAGAAGAATTCTCCTCAAAAGAATCTACAGGAAGTAGTGACAGCTCAAGAATTGATGAAAACAGATATAAGCAACATAACAGAGCACGAATATAAAATGATAATCATAAAACTAATCGCTGGGCTTGAAGAACGCATAGATGAATGCAAGGGGTCCCGTGCAGCAGAGTTCAAGGATCTTAAAAATGGTCAGCAGGAATTAAAAAAGGCCTTTGATGAAATCCAAGACAAATTGCAAGCAGCCACAGCACGGATTGAAGAGGTAGAAGAAAGAGTAAATGCTTTAGAAGATAAACTTATGGAAAAAAGAGGAAGCAGATAAAAAGAGAGAGAAGCTGATCCAGGAACAGGAAAGGAGAATTCGAGAGCTGAGCGATGCACTCAAATGAAACAATATCCATATTATAGGAGTTCCAGAGGAAGAAGAGAGAGAGAAAGGAGTCGAAGGGGTACTTGAACAAATCATTGCTGAGAACTTCCCCAACATGAGGAAGGAAACGGGCATGGAAATCCAAGAGGCACAGAGAACTCCCCTCAGACGTAACCTGACTAGACCCTCTGCACGACACATCATTGTGAAATTGGCCAAATATAAAGAC
>PITB01014742.1:0-45042 GCA_004024585.1 Paradoxurus hermaphroditus
GGTCCTTGGTCTGACCAAGGAGTCTCTGTGGTAGGCTAGCATCCATGAAACAGGAATAAGCTAACTGACTGGCTTGTAAGTAGTTAACATCCCAGACACTTTGAAGTCCTTAACTCCTTGAAGAAGGTTCATTAGAGAGATGAGGAGTCCAATGTGAAATACAGTAAGTTTGTGGAACCTCTTGAGATATAGTTGACATATAACATTGTGGAAGTTACTGTAGAAGTTTTAAAGAATGTGATTTCTATATTGTAATATGATTACCAAAGAGTCTAGTATCCTATCATATAATTACCACCTCTTCTTTGTAAAGACAACATGTAAGATTGAATCGCTTAGCAACTCTGAAGTATACGATACAGTGCAGTTGACTATAGTCATGACGCGGTGCATTAGAACTCCAGAGCATACTCATTCCCTACTTGCAAACTGCACTTTCCTCCTTATACGGATTAGGTTCCAGATCCAGCACTTCATCAACAATCTTGCCAGCACCCTCCTTTCCCTACCCTCTTATTTTGTCATACTCAACAGACAAATCACAACCTTTATAAACTCAACTACCTACTTTCTTTCGGCCAGTACTGAAGTGACCAAACATTGATCGAAAAAGTCAAACGACAGGGCACATTAGTGATACTACAAATTCAGTTTACCCATCTCAGCTGGGCCCTCAAAACCACCTGGCAGCTCTATACAGCTTTTTACCACTTCCACTCTTACTATCAACTATTTCAGTTCCTTTGAACTCTTTGAGCTTCTGACCTTTCGTACTCCCTCCCTCTTGCAGATGACTTTGCCTTGTACATCAGAGAAAGCAGAAGCCATCAGACATGAGCTCTTTCAATCTTCTACTGCTAAACATATAAAACTACACAAACATAACTGACTCATCACATTCTCTTTCGCCACTAGCAGAACAGAGGAACTGACTTTTCTGTCATTTGGTCCAATTCCTCCACCTATGATTTAAATCCTACTTATCTTTTCAGTAATCGTACACTTCTGATGATCTCTTCTAGAATATTCATGCTCTCATTTTTCCTCCATTGTTTTAGTCCTTTAGGAAGATTTTCAAACACAGAAACAGGTAAAGATATTAGTATAATGGACACTCGTAATACCCACCATGTGATTTACAAATTGCTAATATTATTGCTGTATTTTATCTTACTTTTGAAGTATTTTAAAGTCAGTTACAGACATTAAGACATTTCACTCTGCAATACATTAGCATTTGGCTCCAAAAATATTAGGACATTTTTCTATCTAACCATAACTAACCTTTAACAGATCTACCAAAATTAATAGTAATTATTCAGGAGCTAATACCTAGTCCATTTTCAAATCTCCCCAATTATTCCACCACTACCTTACATCTGATTTATTCAAAATAGGATCCAATTAAGGATTATATAATACAGTACATTTGGTTAGGTCTCTTAAGTCTCTCCCATCTAAAAGTATCCACCACCTTTCTTTTTTTCCCCTAGAATACTTACTTTCTGGAGAGAATGAGCCACCTGTCCTATACAGTGTCCCACATTCTGTTTACTTCTTTATGGTATTGTTTAACTTGTTTCTCTATCCACTATTCTGCCAATCAACTGGAAGTTAAAGCTACAAGATTGAGGATATTCAAGTTCAAGGTGCCTGACAGGAATACTTCTAGGTAACACTGCAGACTTCATATTATATCATAATGAACTTGATGAAAGCTAAGATTAGTCAGTATTTTAGGTGTTAACATCTTAGTTTATTGTTAATTTCTCACTTTCACCTAGCAAACCACCACGTGTGGGTAACCTTTCGCTTTCAATTAGATCCTTTCCATCAGGGTTAAACATACCCCAAGTCTCTCCCTTAAAAAAAAAAAAAAAAAAAAAAAGAGGTGGGGGGTGGGGGGAGACACAACACCTTGAATAACATTTCGCTATCGCTGATAGTCCTCTTTCTGTCCTTCATTATGAATTCTCGAAGAGAGCTGCCTATACATGACCCCATTTCTTCACAAGGAAATATGAATTCTCCAGCCTCACTCATGCCAGCCAACTTCACATAAGATTAAGCAGTCATCATGGAAAAAGAAGAGGCAGTTTTAAGATAAGGGGTGGTGTTGGAAAGGTTTCAAAGCGGCAAATTCAGAGCCCTTGTGATGTTTGTACCAAATGAAAGCTTGCAGTATGTGCCACCCCAAATATGGCCTAAGGATGTGGCATAGGATTATTCTGAGAAACGGCAGACTCAGGAGAAACTGAAAACAAAAGAGAAGTCACCCCTCTGAAATGGAAACTTACATTATAAAGAAAATTTCCATTTGTAAGGGTGTCTCCCTCTCCAACTAGGAAGGAAAAGAGGATTCTATCACCAGAGAATCTTAACCCACGGAGAATGCACCGATTTAAATCTGTACAACAAACCTTACCCTTGTTTATCCTTGCTTGTCCTGATAACCTCCCAGGACTCGGTCCCCTGCCCACCCATCCTCACCCCCAGGCATACTTTCTTTGGTCTTCAGCTGAAGATGGTATTGAAGCTGGTGCCTTGGGCTATCTAAGGGAGTGTTTCCCTGGAGTCTCCCTCATATACCCGTATACCAGAGGAATACATGTTCATAAACTTGTTTTTCTCATTTATCTTTTATTGCAGGGGGTCTCAGCCAAGAACTGAGAAGGTTAAAGGGAAAATTATTCTTCCTCCCCTACAGAGAGGACCACAAATCTTTTCAGGATGCCTAAAAAGAAATGTTCAAGCTGCCTTACCCCACCTTCCATACCTGCTGCTAAAAAGGGGAACTAATTTTTCACTCTTTCAAGACAACTTATTAGTTCTGTCACTAAGGACAAAGAATATTTTGATTACACAAGCTTTCTGTTGTTCTTCTCACCTGACAATGGCTGGGTTTCTGAGAACACCAATAAAGAATCTAGCACTACTTCCATACAAGCCTAGAGGCTGACTGGGGTAAAAATGAGTCAGTAAGATACCCCCAAGTGAAACCTAGTAAGATAAATCCTAATAAATTATGTTTTGAAAGTCTGAAGGAGGATCTAACGAAGTGGTCAATCTGTGTATTGACATGGTCTGTGTATAGACCATGGCTATGAAAGTCCTGAATTCCTGAGACTGAGACTGTTGCCTGAGGTAGTACAGTGGAGTAAGGAACTCCCTCAAACTACGCACCTAAATCCAAGCAAGTTTCCAGGGGCACATATTTGACTAGAGCAACAGAATCATCCAACTACTTGCCCTCCTGCAGTTCCTTTACAACCACAGTTAATAACAAAAATCAAGGAAATGGCAAAATAATTTTTAGAAAGTATGAATTCAACATGAGGGTTGGGTGGGGTGGGGGGCGGTATATGAAAAAAAAAGGCAGAAGAAAGAAAACCAGTAAGATAAAACAGCCACCCACCACTAAAGAAATTCTCCATTGGGATAGCCAGGCCAACTGCTGTATAAAGTAACTTCACATCTTCCTTAAAGTTAAAAATAATCAAGAATCCAATCTGAGACGGGAGTAAACCAAAACATATTCTCTCATTGATCAGACCCTACCTGAATTAATGACCAAAAATAGAAGTGATTATAGACAGAAATTAAGGTTTTCATCTACATTGGTCATGTGCCTAACAGAAAACGGAGTAGGACTCATAGCCCAATGGTCTGGGGCACACCACCACCACCCACCACCACAACACAACTGTTGACAATAATTCTTACAATTATCCCTGTATACAAGAAGGCTGAGAAGAGGAGAAAAGGTCAGGTAGAAAGGCTAGCATCTTCCATTGTATAAGGACAGTGTATCATCATGAGAAGAGTTTCTCTTCTATCGGGTGGGGGCAGGGGAAGGGGGGGAACCAAGCCACAGATAGGGAAAAGATAATTACAAGCTAAAATTAAGATAAAGGATTATTTAGAGTTTAAAGGCAATTCTCCAAACTAATAAAAAAGACCAAGGATCCAACTGAAAAATATAAAGATACGAATCAGCAAATCACAACAGGAAAAACTGTGGGAGCCAATATACAAATGAAAAGATATTCAACCTCAATAATCAGGGCAATGCACATAAAAACGATTTCGTACCTAGCATATCGATAAAATTTTATCTCAACCCAGAATTGGCAAGATGGGGGAAAATGCTAACTCAATTCTGGTGGGAAAACTCTTGGGAAGCAATTTGGCCAATATCTAACAAAGGTGATGACAGATCTTTCAATCTGACAATTCCATTTCTGAAGGCGCCTGGCTGGTTCAGTTGGTAGAATATGCCGCTCTTCATTTTGAAGTGGTGAGTTCGAGCCCCACACTGGGCATGGAGTTTACTTTTAAAAAAGATTTCATTCCATTCTGGGTATATAAGCCCTAAAAGAAACTCAAGTACGTGTACTCATGTTGCTCAAGAGTTGGGTTCATATAGTACTACTTGTAATAGCAATAAACTAAAACACTAATGCCCACCGACAAGACAATGGACAACTGTAGTGTTTTCATGTTGAATTCTATTACAATGAAAACAAATGAACTACAGTTAGAATATAGATTAACCTGAACAATAATATTTGGGGGCGGTGGGGGGAGTAAGTTCCAGAAGACACATGCCAGCATAATACTTTTTCTAAAACTCAAAAGCAACTAAAACTAAGAAATATATTATTTAGGAATGCATACATATGTAATAAAATGTTTCTGAAGGGAATGATAAAACAGTACAAGGGAGAAGCACACAAGTACAGCAGATGCAAGTGACTGTTAATTTTTGAATTCCTGATTTGGGTATTTGCTTCACAGGTATTTATGTTTATCAACAAGCAAGCAAATTTAAATTTATAAAAGGGAGTCATAAATGGATCCACAATAAATATTTTTATAGTTAATCAAACGCTTGCACTAATTAAACAAGGAGGCCATAGTACACACAGTAGTTTACTGTGTAGGCAAACCCAAACTGAAGCCTGTAATTGCCTCAAGGTTAAGAAGTCAAAACCTAAGGACGACCAATCACAGCGACTAGGCTTTCCGAAGAAAGCGACCACAGAAGACATCAGCCATCCAAATAATTTCCTTGTTTTGCTTCCAGCTCTATAAAAATCTTGTCCTACCACTGCCCAACCTAAATCGATTTTTGCTTTAAAAAAGTCTTAAAATATTTAATATGCCTTAGTTTGTCTTCAAACACACCTGAAGTCCACTGGGAACCTTAAAGTAAGTGGAATGAAATAAAGACAAAAAGAGGGGCACCTGACTGGCTCAGTCAGAAAAGCATGGGACTCTTGATCGCAGTCATGAATTTGAGCCCCATATGGGGTGTAGAGCTTATCTAAATAAATAAAACTTTTTAAAGTTAAAAAAAAAAAGACAAAACGAAACTGAGGCTCAGAAAGGTTAAACAACTTGCTCAAGATTAGAGGCACAGCTGGGAACTGATCCCACGCACGGAACTGGGGGTCTCAAGCACCCTATCACACTGCCTCTTTTCAAAGGGCATCTCATTAGACTTCTCCACTGAATCTGCCTGATGATACTCCGTTTTTATTCACTTTACCACCATGGCTTTCATGACCCTAAGTTCCTAGATCCACGTTAGACTTCACCGGCTATTCTTTCTCTGTATTTCTGTGGACTCCCCACTCCATTTACTTCTTAAATACTTCAGTTTCCCAGAGTCTATCTTCAGCCTGTTGATCAAGAAACTTGCCCTCCAGGGAGGATGGAAAGATAGAGGAATAGGAGATCATCTATAAGCCATCTGCATTCCTTTACTAAGCAAACAAAACAAAAACACACACACAAAAGAACAAAACACAAACAAAAAAACATCAGGAGGGTAGAATGTAATTCTCGGTTTCACCAATGGTGATTTTTTACTCTAGGTCACATTGGAGCTCTTCATTACAATCTCTGAAGTAGTACTGAAACTGCAGACTAAAGCAATTTTAAATAATTTAATTGAAATTAGTTTAATATAAGCACAGTGTCTTTCAGTTACCATAACTTCCTGACTAAGTTCTTTTTCAACATGAATAACAGATTCATTTAACACAACTGAAATTATTATATAGTGAAACCATTGTATGTTGAGAAAGTAGCACATTAGTCTTTTTACAAGTTCAGCTGTGCCAGTTACACACAATCAAAAAATACCAATGAGCCACTGTATCCAAGCCAATTTATTAAATAAATTGAAAAAAAATACAGTTGTATGATTCAAACAACCTTCTCTCTCCACTTCTTAAAATGTCCACAGAATTTTTACTAAAGCGAGGCATTATGCAGCCTGCACAATTATACTGCTGTGTTGGTAAACAGCCATCTTCAGCTCTAGGAGACAAGGAAATGGTATTTTTTAGCTACTAATAATTTTCATACTGAACATGAAAGCTCCTAAGGCATGAAAGAATATTTTAAGTTGTACTTAAATTTAAGCATAAAACTACTCTTGCTTATTACTCTTTTCATCAGAAAAATTCAAGATTGCTATTATATTTCTCTAACGTTCTACTTGTCTTCGCAATCTTTATAATTCCAATACTTCGCAAAACTAAAAACAACAACGAAACCCAACTCTAAACCCATAATCAATTAGGTAAGGTATTTAAAGCTTTTATGATCATTCTCACCATGGATTTACAAACACACTTGTGGCTCAGTCAAGTAAGGGCCCCACTCTTGATTTTGGCTCAGGTCATGAGTTCGAGCCCTGCTTTGGCCTCTGCATTGACAGTGTGGAGCCCTTTGGAATGCTCTCCCTCTCTCTGCCCCTTGCTGTCTCAAAATAAACAACAGAAACCTATCTGCCTACCCACCCCACGTCTTCAGTATACAGACCTTCCCATGTGGCTTTTACAAGTTAGCCGAAAACCTAGGGCTGCATGGGGCAAATAGATGGATACAACAGAAAAACTAAAGCAAGAGCTTAAAGTTAGAGCTGCTGAAACTGTAGCACGGGCATCAAGTTTTGTTATTTTGCTAGCAAATATCTCATTGCACTCAAATGCCCCCGAAGTAAAAAATTCCGCCTCTTGAGAACTGAAGGCAGTCTGTTTTGTCTGCGTTCCAGGAAACAAATAAGAGGCCACTCTTCGGTCTGTTTCCCTTCACCTAACGGTACGTGGTGGCACC
Source organism: Paradoxurus hermaphroditus (assembly GCA_004024585.1). Lineage (NCBI taxonomy): Eukaryota > Metazoa > Chordata > Mammalia > Carnivora > Viverridae > Paradoxurus > Paradoxurus hermaphroditus. Next base: position 7,129 of record PITB01014742.1, read on the forward strand.
CTTCACTCTTCCACCCAATGTTTACTGAGTGTCTGTCACGGACGAAGAACTAGGACTACACGTGGCCAGGACAGGCCTCGCGCCCCAGGTGTCTGGAGTTAAGTAGGAAAGCAGACATTCATGTGTGCTCTTACATGGGTCCGTAACCCATCACCATAAGCCACAGGACCAGGTGCTTCAGATTTGTGAAGTTTTCAAATTTTAAAAAGGTGTGTTCACATACTGCATGACATACCAAGTGGCCCCTGAGGCAGCACCCCATATGATCAAGGGGTATTTCTGCAGCAAAACACAAGCACATTCACGGGGCGCCTGGGTGGCTCTGTTGGGTCAAGTGTACAACTTCTGCTCAGGTCATGATCTCATGGGTTTGTGAGTTTGAGCCCAACCTCAGGCTCTGTGCTGATGGCTCAGAGACTGGAGCCTGCTTTGGATTCTGTGCCTCCCTCTCTCTCTGCCCCTACCCCACTCATGGCTCTCTCTGTTTCTGTCTCTCTCTCAAAACAAAAATAAATAAAATATTAAAAATTAAAAAAAAAACATAAGCATATTCACAACCAGTGGGGAAAAATAGACTAGCAAGTTTCATGTTAGTTCAGGTCAGTTTGTGGCATAAAAGGAATCCAAATCACATAAAATTTTGCCACTAAGAAACTTATGAAAAACAAACGCTGCAGTTTTCAAAGCATTTTGGATCTCCAAATTGTGGATAACAGACTACTGACCTATACGATATAAGAGGAAGATTACCTGACACAAAGTCAGGACAACCCCAGAACTGAGTTGTTAGTAAGAGTTAGCCGACCAAGAGATGGCATTTATTGAGCACTTACTACGTGCCATGCACTGTTCAGAACTCTTCACAGTAACTCATTCGAGCACCTCAAACTGACCTCAGAAAGTAGGGGTTAGTATCATCCCCACCCCACAAATGAGGAAACTGTGTGTTACAGACGTTATGGCGCCTACCCAAGTTCATACAACCTAACAGGGCTTGCTGACTCACTCGCATCATACTTACTGCGTGATCCCAGATATTGCTTAACTGCTCTGAGTCTCCATTTCCTCACCGGTACAGTGGAGATATCCCATGGGGTTGTTTCGGGAATTAAACATATACATTCACAAAGTGTCCTTGGAGATTCAAGCAAGGGCTAATTTGGCCCAACAAGGGAAATATACAGACACTATAACCAGAAACACTACTCAGGCCCATAACTTTATCAGCATCAACAGATATTATACAAAACACTCGAAACAAAAAGAAAAATACAATTATTACAAGAATTTTTGTCATGGACTCGGTATCCCAGTTATGCTAAAATGTAACTGCTTTGTTCTCTCCGTAACTCCTTGAGAAGCACTGGAGATTCCTCCCTGGAAAACTCTAGAGACCGTATTCTTCTCTCTGCCGGGAGAGAACATCATCCCTACCCCTCTTACACAGACCAAGACTCTAATGAGTGCTGAGGAGAGAAAAAAGTTTCAAAAGGGGAAACAGGGTAGGAGAGACAACACCCATTCCCATGAAACCCTTTCCCAAACTACACCCACCTTGTGAAGACACCGATTCCTGGCCGGCCCCAGCATGCCGCCCACCCCCACTCCAACGCCCTGACTCCTGGACGGAAGCACTGTTAATGTTATATATACCTTCAGGTGTGTGAGGAAACAAACATGGTCAGTAACCACTAATTCAACTAAATAGCCCAAGCTGTGGCTCTCGAAGTGTGGGAACCAGAAGCATCAGCGTCACGGGGGAACTTGCTAGAAACACAGATTTTTAGGCCCTCTCCAGGCCTAAAGAACAAACTCAGGGTGGGGCCGGCCATCAGTGCTTAGCAAGCACTCCAGGGGTTTCTGGGGCCTCCTCGAGGCTGGGAGCGGCAGGTCTAAACCCTGGTTTACCTATGAAACAAATCTAAAACCATTTGATTGGATGGAAGATCAAGAATGTGTGTTCATGCATTAAGAAGTTCCTAAAAATGTCAAATGGCATTTATACTATATTATCTGCCTGGTCAAACAAAAACATCTCAATACTTTTAAAAATATATTTGTTGGAATACATAATAATAGAAAAAAATCGTTCCCATTCTCATCAGTTTTTAAATAGAGCGGATTTATTTCCCATATCTGACCTACGAAAATTTTTTGAATTTTTTATTCTGAGGAATTCTGAATTTTTTTTTCAGAATGGGAAGAGAGAAAAAAGAGACAGTCCCATATAAATTTCCTATTTCTCAAATACAACTTAAACACGTTTTTACAAAGAAATCACTAACGATTCCTTGAGTAGCTCAGGGATTACCTTCCATTTCCTCAAGGCAAACAATGTATCTAGCGATAACCTGATTTTTTTTTTGGCAGCCATTACCATCTTTAAAATAATCTACTTGTATTTGGTCTTGTTTTATTCTTTAAGAAATATAAGAATGAGATAGAATCTAAAATTTTTTTTAATGTTTATTCATTTTGAGAGACAGAGCGTGAGCAGGGAATGAGCAGAAAGAGAGGGAGATACAGAATCTGAAGCAGGCTCCAGGCTCTGAGCCGTCAGCACAGAGCCCGATGCGGGGCTTGAACTCACGGATTGTGAGATCATGACCTGAGCCGAAGTCAGATGCTTAACCAACTGAGCCACCCAGGTGCCCCAGAATGAGATAAACTCAGGAGTTGGAAGGATGGCTTAGGAACCAGCTGTCTTCTATCAGGAAAAACCGTAACACCTGAAAAGAGAGATACTTAAAAAAAGTTTTTAATCTTCATTAAAGTAGCAAATTATGTAAAGAAACACCCACTAACAGAGTTTCATGTATCTCTGAAATTAACTGAAAAAGGGCTGTAGAGGCTCAACTGCCAAAAGTAGCTTTTATGGCTTTTTTTTTTTAAATAAGTTGTGATTAAGTTTTCTTAACAAGTCACAAGATCAGGCCACATGTAGTCATAAATCAATCAACAGGAAAACAAATTCTTCAGCCAGGTATCATAAACAGATGCACTGGGGTGAACACTTTGGAAAAGAATTAGGGGGTCTGTCACTGAACATGACTTGTCATCTTGGTAGAAATCTAAACTGAAGTGATAAATTCCATGACCCAATAAAATGTCATGCATAAAAGGAAAAACATGGATAGGAATTCATGGAATTAAAAGCAAACAGATTTTGGTGTTTCATTCCCATACATTTTTACTTTTGTGTTATAAACTAAATACGTGTCACACCTGCAGTGTTTTAGACTATTTGCCATTTATAAAAGCTGAGTGTTTGATCATAAATTTTTTAGGTTTTAATTTTTAAATTACGAATTATAAAAAAAGTGTCCTTTAAATCAAGGAAAAGAAGGGAAGAAGGGAAAAGGTCTTTGAGGCAAAGGTAGTAACAAAACCTATAATAGTATCAGGTATTACATGAAACTTGGTATAGAGTGTATGTTTTAAATGCAGACTGGATATGTTTCCATTCTCTTAGCGCATCCTACATTCACGTATGGATAGGAAATGGAAGCTGTGAGTGAATAAGTTTAGCTTTACTCTAGACAACGTTTGGGAAAAACGTTTCAAAAGGTTTTTCTTTCCTATATTATTCCTATCATTTTTAGCTATAATCCTCAAATACGTAAGAAACGAACACTGTCCCAACCTACTGTCAATCCAAATCACGGGATTCATTCTTCTGCTCGACAAACACCTACTCCACACTAGGTACAGGCACCGACCCACCCCGACTGGAAAAGTGCATCTTCTCACGAGAAAGGTGAGTAATAATCACCATATTAGAATGTAAGGGTGGAAACAGAGCACATATTTAAGATGTTATGTCACCAACATTGAATATTTCATGAGACTAGGGCTGAACTTACACACTAAGCTCCCTTAAACTGAAATCGTTCTTAGTACGCTTATATTTTTAGCTGCACTACCTCTTACAGCAACAAGTTCTATAAATTCACTGGCAGCTATGTAAAATGGCAGGGAATTTCCTTTCACTTAGTCCTAAAAGGACTTCTCTAAGCCTCACCTTCTCTAAGTCGAGACGCCTCTGGTTTTAGTATTTCTAAGACTCTGTGAAGGCTTCTCGGCCTTTTGGCTAAGATCAAGTGTGTGTCTAAAACATGTTTAAATGAATCCCACCACGAAAGGATGAAAATACGACAACCGCGGGGGCACCTGGGTGGCTCAGTCCACTGAGCTTCTGACTCTTGATTTCAGCTCAAGTCATGATCCCAGGGTCGTGGGATAGAGCCCCACATTGGGCTCCACGCTGAGCATGAAACGTGTTTGAGATTTTCTCTCTCCCCCTCCGCCCCTCCCTGGCACAGTGGTGCATGCAGGCTCTCTTTCTCTCTCTCTCTAAAAATAAAAAATAAAAAAAAATTGACTGTAAATTGAATCGCTTTAAAATAAACATGACAATGTGGCTATCAGAATTTCATCCAACAAATGTTTATAAGTGCCCAAAAGGCATCAGAATCTAGCTTATTTGCTAATTTGGCTTCACAGCACAACACGTGATGTGCAAGTAACATATTCATGGAAAGATAGCTACAATTCTATGTACTCATAGCTTTAGTAAAATATCTTTTTTAAAAACAAGTAAAATTAGGAGCACCTGGATGACTCAATAGGTAAAGCATCCAACTTCAGCTCAGGTCATGATCTCGCAGTTTGTGAGCTCAAGCCCCACGTCAGGCTCTGTGCTGACAACTCGGAGCCTGGAGCCTGCTTCGGATTCTGTGTCTCCCTCTCTCTCTGTCCCTCCCCCACTTGCACTCTGCCCCTCTCTCTCTCTCTTAAGTATAAATAAACATTTTTTAAAATTTTTTAAATAAAAAATAAAAGTAAAATTATCTTAAAGTTACCAATAAGTGGAAATAGAGTACAGCACTCAATACCTTTCTTCCAGTACAGATTTCATTCTATCTAACATAAAGCCATAATGCCTAGGCACAAAGTAAAATTTTGGAGGTTTTACTAATTAAAAAGCAAATGCACCTATGTGGTGTTGGTCTGAGATGAACAGATACCCACCAATGCTACTTCGGGAGCACACTATTTATCAAAACATCATACGATTGCTTTCCTAGGGGTAGACTAACAGCTATAACCCACACTAGCTATTTGTGATTCCACTCCCTCCTAGACTCCCTCCCCCGCCCACTAATGTTCTCAAAATCCATCAATCCATCTTCTCTCTCCCAGGTGGCTTGAACAATGTTTCCTTTTTTTACATTTAGACACATTTAGTTTTCTTCTATTGCTCTGATTCTCCTACTGATGTTTTCTTCCTGCAGCACTATTACATATACCAATATTGCTCACCCTACAGCAGCATCAAGGAAACACACATTACTCCGGATGCTTCATTATCCCTTCATAATGTGTCACCATTATCTCTAAAAACTTTACAAAGAGGTTTCCTCACTGAAAGTTAGCACAAAACCATGGATGAAATTTACATATAAACATGTCTCCCCTTTTTTATATCCTACGTCACAAGGAGTATTTCTGTGTGTTTTTAAATATTTTCCCCCCAAAGCTTCCCTGGTGGCACATTAATAATAATGAAATAATGAAATCTGTGTTGATAAATTTTAGTTCCCATAAAGGTTAACATATAATCATAAAAACTAATATCTAAGTTTAAAAATTTTTAAATATCAACTGCTTTTGCTTTTTATATCATGGGATGAGACATTTCTTTTTTTTTAATATTTACTTATTTAAGTAATCTCTACATCCAATGAGGGGCTCGAACTCACAACCCCAACATCAAGAGTCACATGCTCTTCCAACTGAGCCAGTCAGGCGCTCCGAGACCACATTTTTTCATTTTCCCCCACAACAGCTTCCCCAGAGACCCAATTCACAAGTAATGCACATAATGAAGATCCCTGTTGACGAATTTCAATTTCCTTAAATAATTACCTGTCTACCATTTTTCCATTAAGCACATAATTTAATTTATAGAAGTCTAGCAAATAAAGAATGTTTAAATTACTTCCTTATAAAAAGCCTGGTCACTATAAGCCTGGTTAACTATCCTAAATACAATGTAAGATCTATGTTGCATGCCAGTTAGACAAAAAGGTCTCATTCTGCTTAAGCTGCAATACTGGGTTTTTAATTTCACATTACCAAGTAGTTAAAGCCCAATTTTCATTCTTTAAGTAATTCCAGGGTAACAGTGTGTAGGTGGGGAACTCATAAAAATTGAAGGGGAAAAAAATGAGTCAAGCCATTGCTAAACGTTACCATAAGAAAAGTATCAAAAATCCTTATACGCGGCCAAGAGACAAATAGCTCTTTGAGCACAGGACCACGTCTTCATCTTTGTCTATTCCAAAGTATTCTTCTCATTCTATGGTACAGATTCTATGAGTTTCTCCATAGCTAAAAAATTAGATGATGAAGAAGAAACGGTAAGACTTCTAAAAACACAGTATTTCTGAATCAGTAAGAATGATGTTTAAGCACAGTCACTATCCAATTGTTTATATAACGAAAAATTACCAGAAAGATTACAAACATAAACCGACAGGAAAGCAGGGGTGGCATAACCATAGGATGAACTGTTATGTAGTGTTGATGATGAGAACTCAGAGCTCTAAATACTTGCAGAGTCGCCAGCACTAATGACGCCCCTGAACAAATGCGCCCTTCTGCGGTTCCGGCTCTAAGACAAGCATTTCAGTGGGAGTTTGCCCGGGCCCACAAGGTAGACATTGTTTCCTTGGTAAAAACTATACAGCACAGGAAACGGCCCTGTGAAGCCAAAATGGGGACGGGGGCAACAATTTTAGCTGTGTACTGCCTTAAATATTAAAGATGGACATTAAAAGAAACTTTAAATTTATATTATTTTAACAAGTCAGTAGCACCCAGGTGTTGAAATCATTTAATGTGATTGCTACTTCAAGACAAATTAAATAAGATAATTTTTAGCAATTCTAGAAGGCTCTAGAATGGTAAAAATGGTATTGAGGAACATAGTGCAGGACAGTAGGAAGGCTGTAGTGAAGCATAAATATGAGTGCTGCCTCTAATACCCAATTGTTGGGGTTTGAATACTGGCTTCTCCACTGGCGTATGTCACTGACTTGTGGAAAAGTCAAAAGATGAACTGAAATCAATATTAATATTACTAAAAATGGAAAAATATTAAAAATATTTTAACAGATGAAGTATATTTAAGCAGGAATTATGTTAAATAATCAAAACATTTTGGAGCTAAATAGGTTTTTTTTTTTCATCCTCAACTAGATACCTCTTAAATCCAAATATTGCCCTGTTTCTTGGGATGCGTGGGTGGCTCAGTCGGTTAAGCCTCCAACTTCGACTCAGGTCATGATCTCACAGTTCTTGAGTTGGAGCCCCACATCCGGCTCTGTGCTCTCCCCCTCGCACTCTGTCTCTCTCTCTCTCTCTCTCAAAAGTAAATATTAAAAAAAACTCAAATATTGCCCTGTTTCTTGTCAATCTTTCCAATATTAACATGGTTAGTTCAGAGGCTTATCAAAAATTAAAATTTTTTACATCTTTGTAGTTTAAAAGTTAATTATCTAGTTTGGAGTCAAGGCTCTTCCCTTTCTGTTTCTTCCCAGTGACCTATTGTTCTCCTCTGCCGGCTTATCTGTGTTACCTCCACCAGAGGGCAGACAAAAGGAAGCCGAAGCTGGGAAACAAAATTGACAACTTGATAGCTTCCAGAGAAGCTAAGCAGTTATCACTGAGAAACTTCACGCCACACTAATATTATAGGATTCTCTGAGACAGTCTTCTCCATTTGAAATAGCATTAAATAAAATACAGCAAAAAAAAAAAAAAAAAACGTTGGCAAATATTAATCTATGCATTTATTCATTCATTCAACAAATATCTGAGTTCTAACCACATGCCAGGCACATTCCAGGCTCTAGGGATTCGGCAGTCAACAAAACAAACAAAAGGCCCAGTTGTCATGGAGCTTTATTCTATATCTGTCTAGGACACAGATAATAAAGCACATAAATAAACAACAATTTCAAGTACAGATAAGTACTATGCAGGAGGAAAGAAACTGCAAGAAGTAAGATAGTGACAAGGAAGGCTATTGTTTTAAATAAATTAATCTGTAAAGCCTGAATAAAATGATCAAATGATCCATGCCTTAAATGGGAGAATTCTAGGAAGAACATACAGTAAGTGCAAAGGTCCAGGGGCAGAAGCTGACCTGGCATGCTGAACTGACAGCAGAGATGACAGGCTGGGTGGGCAGGAGCCCAACCATGTAACCATGCAGGCCGCCTCCAGACCACAGTAAAACTTCAGACTTTATCTAATAATAATCGGTTCTGCTGACTGACACTGGAAGCAAAAAGGCCACTTAGGAGCAAGTGCTGTAGTCCAGGCCAGGGAACATGGTGGTTAGAGACAAGGGTGGTGGCAGCAGAGAGAAAATATAAAATTTGAAATAATATTTAAGTCACAACCCATCACAGGTGCCAATGGAATAGCTGTAGGATGAGTGAAACAGGAGAATTAAAGAGAACGCTAGGATTGTTAGCCTAAGCAACTGGGTGGATGAGGACACCATTCACTGAGGACATTTAAGAAGCTATACAGCCAGTGAAACAGGACGAAAACCAGTCAGTGTCCCAGAAGCCAAGGGAAAAATGCTTCAACAGGAAGAAGTTATCCATCCCCTTGTTACATGCGGCTGAGAGATCTAACACGGCAGTACGGACATTGCTGGTGACCTGGAGAAGCATGGCCTCTCCGCAGCCTCCAGGACACAGTCTCCCTGGAGCGGGTTCAGAACAGGAGGGGAGTTGAGGAGTAGTTACGGCTTGCATGGACTCCTTCAAAAATGTTTTTGTCGTTTTTGGCCACAAAGTACCTTTATTATTTTTTGAAGTTTTTATGTTTAATGTTCCATTTTTTTAAATTTCAAACATAAAGTTGAAAAAAAGTAGTATAGTGAATACTTTTAGACCCTTCCCTAGATTCACTAATTGTTAATATTTGCCACGTGTGCTTTATCGTTCCTTCTTCATATGTAATAATTCTTATTACTAGTCTATTTGAGAGTAAATTGAAGATATTTTGGCCATTTAGTCCTAAATAATTCACTGTGTATTTTCTAAGAACAAGGACATTGTCTTACATAACCACAGTGCAATTATCATATTCAGGAAATTTAACAGTGATGCAATACTATTATTTAATATTTGGTACATATTCAAATGTTGCCAACGTCCTGATAAGTCTTATCAACTGGATTTTCCAATCCAAGATTATGTGTTGGATTTTACTGTCAGGTCTCTTAAACTTCCTTTAATCTGGAACAGTTCCTTTGCTTTGTCTTTTATGACATTAACATATTAGAAAATTTACTCTGTAGAATGACCCTCAGTTAAGTTCCCTCCATTGTTTCCCCTACATAGATTCTGGTTATGCATCTTAGAAACACCACAGAAACACAATGATGTCCCCAGTCCAAGCACACCAAGAGGAATCTGTTTATCTCACTACTGGTGATGTTAACATTGATCGCTTCATTGAGATGGTGCCTGCCGGACTTCTGTACTGTGAAGTTATTATTTTTCCCCTTGGTCATTAATCTCCGGAGAGACCACTAGAAACTGTATTAATATCCTTTTCCCCCATCGAACTTTCTCCATTAGTAACACTTGCCTGAATCAACATGACCATGATGGTTACAAACCAGTCACTTTACGAATTCTATTGCTCCTTCTACATTTTTATTGGCAGTTACTTGAGAGTGCTTTCCCCTTCTCCTTACTTATTTATCATGAACTTGTGGGTTCTTATTTTACTCCATAGGTTATAATCCATTACTATCATTATTCATTTTGAGGCTCAAATTTTCCCAGATTTAGCAATTCAAGCTAGTTCCAATGTCCCTTTGATGTGCTACCACCATTTTGGAGACACTTCCTTACTTTGTGTTCTAGGTTCGTCTGCTTTTCCCTGCCCCAGCCCTGGAACTAGCCACTTAGATCTGGGCACCACTTGTGCTCACTGCTACTAGGGTGTCTGTGCGTCTAGACCTGTTCATCAGACAGAGCTAGGAAATGTGCGAGAACTCTAATTCTAAGCCAACACCAGAGAGTGCTGGTCTTCTTCCACTTCATATCTTTATTTCCCTTCTCCGTGAAAACAGTGACAACCCCGCCTCAAAAAATATCAATGAATTTACTCATTTGCTCATTCCCACGGCACATACGAAATAGTTCAAGAACTGCGTTTTTCCTACCACCACACTATACCGGGTTTAAGTTGGTTTCGTTGTTGTTACTGTTGTTTTGCAGTCCTTTCTATCTTTAGATGAAGGGTAGATAGTCCAGCGCTGCGTTAAAAACTTACTTGGATTTTTCTTTTCTTCCCAGAGTTCATGTTATTCATTGAAATACAGTTGGTTCATTTGTTGCTGTTTGTATTCAATTTTGGAGGTTTTTTCTTTCAACCTTGTTAATTTTATTTTTGAACATTTAAAACAGAAACAAGTTTCCAAAACTCAAAACTATACAAAAAGATACAATCACAGCAGTGCTGTTCCCTCCTCTATGCCTTCTACTCAGTTCCTACTCACCCCTGTAGATGACTAATTACTTTCTGGTTATCTTCGCCTGCATTTATTTTTGTTCTATCAAAAAATTACAGTTTCTCAAAAAAATAAAAAATAAAAATTATGCCTTCTCAAAGTAGAGAGCCAGAGAAGTGGTGCAGAATGCTGGATCAAGAAAATAATTTTAAGATGAGAGACATAACAGAATGTTGTATAATAAAAACGATTCTGCAGAAACTGAACTGAAATTGTAGGAGAGACAGGATTATATGCAGGGGGAAATATCTATCAAAATATCTCCTGGCTTAATTTGAGGAATCTCCGAGGGTTCTCATAGTCTGAAATAGATTGTCATATTGTTTATAACATTCCAAAATTGTTGTATCTATAGCTCTAGAAAACCTACATTAAAATGGGGTTATTATTTTGGAAGGATAACCAAGCTTTCACTACCTATTAATGTCCATAGGAGAAAATCTGCCCTCACAAGAGGGAGGTCTTGAACCCTGAGCCAGACATTTAACCAGGAGTAAAGAGGTGAGAACAGAATGGCTGACATGCGGATCTGTATAATTACAGACGACAGTAATGAGAATGCTAGAAAAACAAATCCGTATCTCTGGCATGTCTTGGAAAATTTACAAATATGCTAACAAGTAACTGAGGGTCATTCCTCATGTCCTGGCACTAAGTCAATGTGGCACAGAGGAAAGAACGTGGACTTCAGATTCAGAGAGGTCTGGCCTTGAATCCCAGTTGAGTTACTTAACAGCTACCTGACCACCGGCAAGTTATTTAACATCTCAGGGGCAGGATTTGTTTTTTGTTTTTTGTTTTTTACCTTTTTACCTTTAGAAGTGGATAATGTCCCCTTTGCCAAGTTCGCATAAGACATAAATAGAATAATGTATAGCATCACCCCTGGCCCAGAACAAATGTCAAATAAATAGTTCCTATAATTAATACAGGCAAAACTAGGCAGCAAGGTAAAGAAACTAGTAACACAGTGTACTTTAGTAACATGCTTGAAAAAAATCAGAGAAATCACACCATCTCAGGCAGTACTTGCTAAGGGCAGAAAAATGTCCGATACTTTGTTCCAATTCTCAATTTTCAAAATGTCCCAGAATCTATTTTTAAAGTGTAAAAATATGTGCTGACATACTAAAGCGCCAATGACTTTAAAGAAACAATTCTGGGCAGATGTTGATCAAATGGTACAAACTTCCAGTTATAAGAGAGTAAGTTCTGCGGATGAACCGTACAGCATGGTTACTATGGATAACACTGTATTCTATACTTGAAAGTTGCTAAACACACGCATACACACATAGGTAATTATGTAAGGTGATGGATGTGTTAACTAACCTTACTGTGGCCATCATTTTCCTATACATATGAGCATCAAGTCAACACGTTGTGTATCTTAAACTTACACCATGCTATATGTCAATTATAGCTCACTAAAGCTGGAAAAAATAATAAAAGTAATTCTACAGATGAACAAAGACCAGTGACTCAGAATAACCACCAAGATACTGCCTACGGCTTACAAAGAATGTATTGCAAGCCACATTAACCAATTTTATAATTTTATAAACGTGGATACACAACAGGGTTAACCACGTTCGATAAAACGGTATTTTAAAAGTTTCCATTTCAGTTTCAAATTCATCTACAAATTAAAATGCAACATGGAAGATCTTAGAATGATCTTTAGCCGAATGCTGAAATGCACAATAAACTTTCGGCGCTTAGGATCAGGAATAAACCAAGCCCCACACCAAAGAGTTAAAATGTACAACGGTAAAGACACTCAGAGCATACAATTTTATGTATCCTAGCCGTCCTTTTCCTCCACGGCTAGAAACGACTTCCCTTTCATCCTAAATAAGCAGTGTGTGCTCGGCTCTCCAGAAGGTGTACTCTAGGGTCACAATCTCAGTTTGCAACAGTAAGAAGGAATGGTAATACAGCGCTCTGACCAACAATTAAATCTCCAACGTCTTTAAGAAAACTTCCCAGCAGGGTGCTTAATCCACTCGCCGAGCTATCCTGTCCGTGGCCGAAAGAGAGAAAGATGTATCCACATCCTCTACTAAAAGAGAAAGAGAAGGAGTGGGAGAAAAGGGAAGAGAGAGAGAGAGATGCAAAATAACAAGGCATCGGTTCTATAAACAAATTCAAGTCTGTTTTTAAACTTTTGGAAATCCAGTCTTGCCTTACCGTAGAGCAATAAGTATCAAAGTAGAAGGCAATCATTTGTGTTTTGAGGCAGAAAAAGAATGTGGAGAGAAAAGGAAAACATTTTATCATGTACAGAATTCACAAGAATTCATGTCCACTACCCCCTCCCCAATACTGGACATATCACTTCCAAAATAAATTTCACACGAAACCACTAGTCTCATTTTTAGCACTGAGCGGAAAACTTTTATGAGCTTTCCCAGAGCTCTCTACCCAATAACCCTTCTGGGCAGTCCCGAGTAACCGCTATTTTCGGGGCGACCACGAGCTCGCGCTCTGAGTCCCCCCCGAGGGGCCTCGGGGCGCGGCGAGGGAGCTGGGGGTCTGGAGGCCGGGGCCTCCCGGGCCGCCCCCTCGCTTCCCAGAGGGAGCGGTCCGAGCCGCCCAGGAAGTGCCCGAGGCGGCGGCCGAGGGGCTGCCCCCGCGCCGGAGCCGAGCGCTACCGAGGCGCGCCCGCCCCGTCGGCCCCGGGCGCCCAAGCCGGCCAGCCCCGCGCCCCCATCCGGCGGCGTTCCGCCGGGACGGCCCCGCGGCGCCTCACGCCCCCTGCGGGGAGCCCGGGGTTCCCCTGGCGGGACGCAGTCCCCGAGCCGCAGCTCGCGCGATCGCCGCCTACCTGGGACGAGTTCGGGTCCGCGTCGACCGGCCGCTGCCCGGGTCCGCGGGGCGCCCAGCAGCCCCCAGTGCGCCGAGCCGGCGAGCAGAGCGCAGCGCAGCGCCGAGACCGCGCCGCCGCGAGCCGCCGGCCACACCCAGGCCCGCGCCGCCCGGCAGCCAACTCCGCGGCGCGCCGGGACCGGGGCGGGGACGTGGCGCGCGGCGCGCGGGCCCGCTGGGGACGCGCCGCGGGCACGCGCACTCCCTGGAGCGCGCGCGCCGGGCGCGGGGCGGGGAACGGGGAACGGGGGGCGAGGGCGGCGGGTGCCGCGCGCGGCCTCTGCTTCCTATTTTCTCTCTCGTTTCCTGCTAGAAGAAGAAGAAAAACATTAATTCCCAGGCAGTTTCGTTTTCTTGTCGTTGTGGCGCCTGGACGCCGGAGCACGCTTCTGAGTTGCGCCCAAGTGGTGTGGCCCGTTTCCTTCCTGGCACCGCAGGAGCCTCACTTTGCTCGTGGGCAGGATGGGGCTGGGGGGCGGGGGGGCTGACGTAGAAGACCCCAAGGTCCCCGTTTAGGTTTAACAGTCTGGAATTTTGCGTGTAAGAAAGTCAACTGGAGTCCAGACAAAAAATTGCAAAATTGCATTGCAGTCCCAGCGCTACCGTCGCTGGGCGGCTAACCGTGTACATCCCAGGTGGTCAGCTTGGTCATTGCAAAATAGGGATAGTGACACCTGCCTCATAAAGGTGCTAACGTACTGAGACACCGTTTGCACAGAGCCTGCCTCTAGATAAATGATCAATACGTGGAAGTTATTGTTACTGTCGTCACTGATGAAAGCAGGCCCTTCAGATAACCCTGGCAAGTCGCTCATCTCTGCAACAGTTAAAACATCATATGCTTCTCAACCGACTTTTTTTTCCCCCCACATTTCTCCGGGTGTTTTAGGTTTAAAATGTCATAAAATGAATGCAACTAGCCAATTTGCTTTCTCTGAAGTCAGTACCGCCTGGGAGCAGTTTTCCTCTCCCCACGCCCATCTTTCTTCTGAGTTAATTCCAGTTTGACAGACTGTTGCTATAGCATTCCTTCTCTGACGTCAAACAATTTAAAGAAACCGCCCTGGGTAACGAACACTGCAGAGGAGTTCTTTGTGGAGTTTCTGTGCTGGAGAAAGGTTTGAACAATGTGAAAGAACTTTAACACCTCCGCAGCCTTCCATTCCTTCCTCCAGGGCAACTTCCCGCTATCACCTGGAATAAATCTTTTAGTACCTTAAGAGAGATGATACCATGCTAAGCACAGGCTGAGTGCAACCCTGGAGAAAATGCGGTCGTTTTGTAAAACCCAGACCGTGACAAAAAAGGAAACTGTCCTAGTTCCCTGGATGACGAAGTTATCGGTGTCCTCCCCTCCCCTCCATTTCCATTTTCCTTTAAGTGGGGGGGCTTTTTTCCATTTAGAAGAGGAGAAACATCAACTCTTCTACATATCAAAGTGTCAGAAAAGTTGATTGAGACCTGAATGGTTTGCATCTCTCCTAGTTTGCTTTAATGATTAAATCATGAGCTTTATCACGGTCCTTTTAAGAAGGAAACAAAGGGAAATTATGATTTAAGAAACTCTTGTTATACACCAGTCTCTCTGCTTTCTTGTATTGTGCTTAGTTCTCATAGTGACCTGACAATGTGCACTTTATCCCCATTTTACAGATAAGGAAACTGAGGCACAGTGAGATGAAGGAATTTACCTAGAGTCACACGGGAAGGGGCAGAGCCTACATAGAATTCAGACTGGATTGACTTCGAAGTCCACCTTCCTTGGATATTTTCTGTCTTGTTCTTGTGCACTGGCACTTAACAGACATACACCTTCGAGAGGTCATTGGGTTAAGTTTATTCGTTGAAAAACAAGTTGCTGGTATTTAGGAAAACCTGGTGGAAAGTACTGAGATGTTCTATTCCAGAAAAGATTAGGAGAAATATTATAAATCAACAACTACAACTACAACAATCAACAACTATAATAAATCCAACTACGAAAACCTGAAAAGATGTAACAAGAATTTTACTGACCTTTGTTTGAAGATTTGAGAATAAATTATACAAAATGATGACCTTGACCTTTCTGAAAATTTGATACGGACAGAGAAATTACTAGAAGGATAAAGTCCAAGTACGAAAAAGGAAAGTTGAATTGTTACCCGAACTAGCCCACTTCCAAGAATATTATATTTCTGTTTTGCCACATCTGCTGCATATTTTTCTGAAAAGAACACTCAATTGTTAAAGGACAAGCCTGTATTGCAAATCTGAAAGTGGAACCGATGAAAAGAATTTCATTACCAGGAATAATTTCCTAAGAGTCTACTAATGCGTCTAAGTGGCCCAGCGATCGGTAATATTGCAAGTGATAATGTAATCCATGTAGAAAGCAAGAGACAGGGGGGAGGAGGAGAGAGAGAGAGTGAAAGGAAAATAAAAGAAGGAAGGAAGGAAGAGAAAGAAAGAAAGAAAAGAAAGGAAAAAAAGAAAAGAGAGAGAGAGAAAAGAAAGAGGGAAAGTCGTGTTAATACTTTTGAAGACTGCTGATTGTGTAGACAATTGCAGTGATATATCCTGCTTGTAATGTTTAAACCCTGTACTCTTGTGTTTAGGTGCCACTAGCTGATATTTAGATTTCTAACTCATTAGGCTCATAGTCTCAAATTTTACTCTATTAAAAATGGATGATGGGATCCTGACTGAAGAACCTTTGAAGATAAAACCCCTGTTTCATCCTTGTATTCTTTTATAAAAAAATGTTTTTTAATGTTCGTCCATTTCCTGAGAGAGACAGAGACAGAGTGCAAGCAGGAGAGGGGCAGAGAGAGAGGGAGACACGGAATCCGAAGCAGGCTCCAGGCTCTGAGCTGTCAGCACAGAGCCCCATATTGGGCTCAAACTCACAAGCTGTGAGATCATGACCTGAGCCGAAGTGTGATGCTTAAAGGACTAAGCCACCCAAGTACCCCAACATCTTAGTACTCTGAGTAGTGTTTAATAGAATACATTACATGTAGTCGGTACTCAGTGAACAAATGAATGAAGAAACCTGGCCACTTCGGTTTACTCAAATAACCTTCATACCTGACCCCACCCCATGCCCTATTCAGAATCATTGAAAGGGAGAGAGTGGTCATTATTTTTCTGGGAGTTTAGTTTCAGTTGCTTCTGCAGGGTGTTTTACTCTTCTATTATCAAGTTCAGAGAGGCTCTGCTCTTGGTGCTGTGTTGAATGAATCTGAATCTGGCTGTCAGCGAACCACCCTAAAATTCACCGTGCCCTGGCTTTATAACCTACACTTTTAAATGATACCTTAGAAATCATCTATTTTTTTTTTCTGAACCTGCTTTGCTCTCAATGACAAGTGCGTCATGAAGAACAGAGCCATCAAAGTGTAAAATATTCCATGTGTCATTTCGGACATCCTCGATCCCAAATGGTTATGTCTAAATGCCTCCCTTTTTCTCATGCATGATGCATTTCCATCTCAAATCTTTTTACAGTTTATATTTTGAGATTGAGTTTACTGTTCTTCCAACACTCCTGATATAAATCAGTTATAGCTCTTCCATCTTTCTTTTTAAGTTTATGTATTTACTTCGAAGGGGGAGAGAGAGAACAAGTGGGGAAGAAGCAGAGGAGGGGGGGACGGAGGACCTGAAGCGGGCTCTGTGCTGATAGCAGAGATCCTGATGTGAGGCTTGAACTCACGATCATGACCTGAGCTGAAGTCGGACACTCAACCAACGGAGTCACCCAGGTGCCCAGGCTCTTGGATCTTTCTGCTTGGATTCTTTAATGGTAATTTGGGTCTATAATCTACATGTTCTCAGTGACCTTAGGAGAGCGCTGTACCTAACTAATGATGTCTGTCACGGGCATGAGAGGGGCCAGGAGAAGCACCTGGCATATATTTATTGCTCCAGACCCTGTGCTTCAGGTCTCTGGAATCTGTTATTGGGAAGGGACAGGCAGAGTGAAAAGAACACTAAACTGCATGTCAGAAGACTTGATTCAGAGTTTTGGCTCTGCTTTAAAATATCTGTGTGATCTTGAACAGATCACAACCCACCTGCACTCTGTCTTCTTCAAATATAAAATGAGAGTGCTGGGTCTAACAGATTGGCAAACAGCACTGATGCCAGCACGCAGTGCTATGCCCAGTGGATAACCTCACTGATCAGCCATGCATTCTTTTCCTCTAAGCCTCATCCCATCCCAGGAATGCCAAGAAGGCACTCCGATCTGTTAGCTATCTATTACCGTGTAAAAACCCACCCCAAAATTTAGTGGATTAGAACAACAATCATTTACTTTGCTCATGAATGGCCAACTTAGGCAGGACTTGGCTGACACACTCTTCTCTGCTCTAGACAGTTTACCTAGTTCAGTCTTACTTTCAAGATGGCTCTCATGTGGCTGGCAAGTTGGTGCTGGCTATTGGTTGCAAGATGAGCCAGTGCTGTGGACAAAGACCTCCGTTTTTCTTCACATAAGCCTTTCCATGGGTTACTTGGAAGTCCTCACAATCCACTGGCTGGGTTCTAAGACCAAGTGTTCTAAGGGAACAGGAGAAAGGGCATGGCATTTTTATGGCTTAGCCTCAGGAAGCACACACTGCAGCTTTCACAATACTCTCTTCATGTACGCAATCTCAAATTCGAGCGATAGGGACACAGACCTCTTGAGGGAGGAGTAGCCAGGTTCCAGAAAAGCATGTAGGCTGACACATATTGTTGCAGCCGTTTTTGGAAATACAGTCTGCCACAAACAAGCATAGTTGCTAACCCTGGATTAATCCATGAGTCTCACAGTCTAAGAATCTGTTTTTCCATTCCTTCTTCCCATGTAGCATTGACTTTGTTTATTTATGCTAATATACTCTGCCTACTAGATATTTCAAACAAGGGAAAATACCTTGCTTTCCTTGTTAATTTGTTTGGCTTTGCTTTCTTTTTTTAATTTTAATTTTTAAAATTATCATACTATGCAATTGGCCTCTTTGTTTTGGTATACAGTTCTATGATTTTAAACACAAGTATAGGTTCATGTAACCACCTCTACAATCAGTATGTAAAATAGTTCCATCACCCTCAAAAAACTTCCATTCTTGTTGTTGTTGCTATTATTAGTAGCTTACCTCCCTCCCCTAACTCCCAGCAATCACTGATCTGTCCTCCATCCTGACAGTTTTGTCTTTTCAAGAGTATTATGCAGGGGTGCCTGGTGGCTCTGTCGGTTAAGCATCCTATTCCTGATCTCAGGTCAGGTCTTGACCTCAGAGTCATGAATTCAAGCCCTGCATTGGGCTCCATGCTGGGTGTGAAGCCTACTTAAAACAAAACAAAACAAAACAAAACATATACATACATATATATGTACATATACATATATATTATATATATAATGCAAATGAAATCATACAGTATGAAAACTTTAAGACTGACTTATTTCATTCACTATAACGCCTTGTTCCTCCTCATTGCTGAATAATATTCCAAGGTATGAGGGTATAACAGTTTGTTTATCCATTCACCTACTCAAGGATATTCAGGATGTTGCCCAGTTTGGGGCAATTATGAATAGTTACTATCAACCCTCATGTACAGGTTTTTATATTAACACGTCTCCACATCTCTAGAGTAGGTAACCATGAGTGGGATTGTTGGGTTAAATGGTTAGTACATGTTTAGCCTTAAACTGCCAAATCTTCTTGCAGAGTCAATCATTCATTGTTCATTCTCACCAGCAGTGCGTGGGAGTTCCAGATGCTCTTGAGTCCTTGCCAGCACTTGATAGTGTCAGTTTATATTTTTAAAAATATTCCTTTCAAATAAGTGTGGTGTGGTATCTCCTGACAGTGGTTTATTCTGTATCTTCTTCCGCATCACACATGCATGTTATCTCCTGCCTTTTCCTGCCCTGGTCCATTCCATGCATTTCTGTCAAATTAATTTTCCTGAAACACAACACTGATGAGATCCCTTTTTGGCTCAGAGAGTGTACGATGGTTTCCAATTACTTACTGTATTAAATATACCTTCCTTGCCCTGGCATGCAAGGTTTTACTTAATCTGACTCCAACCTATCTCTTCAGCCCATCTTTTACTACTCCACCCTATTTTTTACTCCTTTTGCTCTTCAGAGAATAAGTTCTTTGCCTTTTTAGCTTTCTCAGTGCTGTTCCCAAAACTGACTCTTCCATCCTTCCTTCTGTACCTTCCAAGAACCAAGAATGTAAGGAAACTGTCCTTGCCCTTCCGTGCCTGGGATGCCACTCTGCAGTGCTATGACCTCCATCTCAGACATTCTTCCCAGGCTCTTAGAGGACCCTCCCAGGCGGGTCAGCAAAGCCAGGAGTGGACAGGTATCCAGCTAGGGAATGGGTCTCCTTTACGTATAGAGACCAACAACTTTCCAAAAGATTCTATTGGGTGCCCCTCCGTTGGAAAGGGGAAAGAAACCAAGGCAGGGAGGGGGTTAGTGTCTCTTCCTGATACCACATTTGCCTCAGGACATTTCCTTCCCCAAATCCATTCGGCCTTTAACAAATGTGTGAACACTAGAAGGCAAAGAGTGAATATATAGTAATGATACTATGTCTGTGTTAGAAGTTCTCAGAGAGATTTTTGAAACATTTTTGAGATTTGAGTTTAATGATATGGTAATTTTTCAAGTGACTCTCTGCTAAAGCATGAAGAGTTCTGATAGCTGTCAACAATATGTCACTTCTCTTTCGCGCTGGAAGCTGAGAAAGAATAATTTAATAACATTAATAATTTTCTGTTGGAAACAATTGCTTTGGTTTGATACTAAGTCACTTTGCCTGTACTTTAGACTTTGCATAGGAGGTTAAAAAAAAAAAAAGATGAAAAGGAGATACATAAATCAATTATTGCTCTAAACACATCATTCCCAGTATCATTCCCAGTATCAGTAACAACAAACATTAATGAACCTGTACTTTAGAACAAATCTCTAAGATTAAGGGAATGACTTTGAACTTGCTCACTTGCTCCCAGGAATATTTAAGAGGAAAAGGAATAGAGTTAGGAGTTCAAACTTCCTCACCCATCTTCTCTAAGTGGACCAGGATATCCAAACTATGTTTCCACCAGCCCAGATAAATTCTAAAGAAATCAAGTGGAATTGTTAATGATGGCAAATTCAGTTCAGGTCAAGTCTATGATGTATTCGAGTCACATTTGCATAGCTTCCTTCTTGTATAATTATGTCGATAATTACTGGGTCTAGAGCATAATATATTATTTTGTATGATCTAGAGGTTTGCAAATGCATGACTATTTTATGCCAAAAATCTCATTTCTAGAGGACTCAGATCTTATTGATATATTCATAGTCTTAGCACAGCATTTGCACATAGTAGGAGCCCATTTTTGGTTTTCAATGAATGAAGAATTGAATGAGAGCGCCAAGGAGAGGTCACTGGGAACATCATTCATTCATTCATTTGTAACTAACGAGTTATCAGATAAAAAGATATCTTCATAGCTATTTAGGGATGAATAGAATCAGGCTAACAAAACGCTTCATTCAATATTAATGCTTCTAGGAGCTACAGTCTTCTCCTGGCAAGTGACGTGGTCAAGTGAGGGTGGCAGTAAGGCACAAGTTCTAAGGCTTGGAATAGTTTTTACACTTTACTTTCACTCTGAGGTAACATATGAACACTAAACTACCTTTATAGCTTACATTTCTTTTTGATGTCATTTTTGTTCTTTTTTTTTCACGTTTATTTATTTTTGAGAGACATAGAGACAGAGTGTGAGCAGGGGAAGGGCAGAGAGAGAGGGAGACACAGGTTCGGAGCAGCCTGACGTGGGGCTCAAACTCACAGACCGTGAGATCATGACCTGAGGCGAAGTCAGCCGCTTAACCGACTGAGCCACCCAGGCGCCCCATCATTTTAGTTCTTAATGTGGGGAAGGGCAAGGGGCAGCTCCAACATTTTGCCATCCTAATGACAGCAGCTAAGGGCTTTTGGAGCAATTCCCTCTCCTCAGGGACTAAGCATGGGAGAACAGTACTGGGCAGAAGCCAGCTTCTGTTCTCATAGCATGTGCTGAGTGCATTAATGGGTGTGATATCATCACCTGATCCCAAGTGCTCTGTGAGAAAGCAAGCCCGGCCCTGTGATTTGAGACAGAATATTAGCAGAGTATTGATGGTTTAAATAAAATTGCTTTTCTCCTCTTTTCCTTTGGTGGGGGGTGGGAATAGCAACAACTAGAACAAAATATTGAAAATAAAATGCCTAAAATGCTCCAGGAACAAGGCAGAGTTCAGACTTTTCTCAATAGAAACAATTGTCTTTGGAACAGATATCACAATGCAGTATCTCCCCTTTGATATCTTTTAGGTTTATAGACATTTATTGAGTGTTCAGGAGCCGGCAGTTTACATTGTTTACCGTGTCTACTACCATGACCAATTTATGAGGAAATGTTATTTTCCTTGTGCAAAGGAAGCTCAGAGGGTAGAATCTTCCCCAAGGTCCTGAGGCAGCGCCAGAGGCGGCCATGCTTCTTACTCCTCCCTTATCCCCATCTCCAACAGCCCTTAAAGCTACCCTGGTAATTTTACAATCTAAAACAAAAGATTTATGAAGATGTTATGCAAATATAGCTTCTAAACACACCCCTCCTTCTGCAGTCCCCTAGCTTCTGAGACCCTTCTGTATCTAATCAAACATCTAATAAATGGCGAGGGTTGACGTAAGGAGACAGAACTTTCTGGATTAATTCTTGGGTGTGTTCCTGTCCCTGCTTTTAGGAGCCTCCCCTCCAAGAAGTATCACAACTGCTTTTACTTAGGTTTCATTTTGAATAATCCATTTCCTTCTAAATAAATCAGAGCAAAACTTCTGGCTAATGAATGCCTCAGAAGTTTTTCTCTCCCTTCCGTTGTAGCACATAAATAAAAACATGGCAGGTGGAGAATTTAACCACTCTGCCCTCATCCAACTTGCCCCAACACTTGCCCAAATCCCAGAGACTTCACAAATTCTTTCAATTTGGGAACATCAACTTCTTTGCTACTCCTTTCTGGTCCTCCCTTATCAGGATTAGCTACTTATTGCTCTTCCTGTTTTGCTTTAACTGAAATAAACTTGAGCTCTTATCCCTCCTGTCAGATAGATTTCCTAGCTTAAAAGCTTTGAATAAGAATGACACTGATCCTACCTTTTCTGCAAAGTGGCATTACTGCTTATTAAGGATATTTGTACCTCTCCATCTTACTTTGGAGAATCTCATGGACTTTCTCATTGCAAATGAGCAGGTTTTTGGAATTTGCATCTCCTCAAGTAGCAGGATTGATTGCCTCATTTTTTGAAATTTCATTTTTTCAAAGAAAATGCTAGTCCAACTTACTAATTTTTTAAAAAATCTGATTTAGTTACAATCGAACCCAGAATCTAGCATTTACATGATTAGCTTTGCTCAAAGATAAGTATTTTTTTTGTAGAGATTGACCGGTGCGGCGGCTGCACAAGTCTCTGCAAGAAGGTTCCTCTTCTTTGGTGACAATGAGTCAGATTTGTATTAACTCAGAAGTGAATTTAAGGAGAAAAAAAGAACGTTGTCATCTAATGAGTAACCGTTTCATCTTGGTTTAGTTGATAAGCAGTAGCTCTAAAAATAAAACTTACTGTAGATTTGTTCTTTTTTCTTTTATGTTAAAAACCAAAGTCTTTAACTTTGTATTTTTGTACATCTAAATAAAATACAGTTAAAAAAAAAACACTGTATTAGTAGTTAGAAGAAATTGCTTGGTTTGGGATGTTGTGCTAATTCGATAGGTCCACATAAGAGGTGAAATAAAAATTTCAAGAAAGTTTAAATGTCCCCAATTGAAATGTTTTCCATGAAATCAGACTTAGTTGTTTTGTTTTGTTTCCTCATTGACAATGATTGCCTAAAACTCTACCCTGGACCAAGTGAAAACATAACAACTTTCCAGACCGTTTTCTTCCTCAACCTACAGATACCATGGCATTTTGTACATTCCAATGGCAGTTATTAAGTTCTGCCCATTTTGAAGTTATGTGTTTAACTGTATAAAAAGTGATTGTGTGAGAAGAGTCTTAATGATATAAACCAAGTCTTAACCATCTTTGTATCCTTCATGGAACCAAACAGAGCTTTCTGACTTTTACTGCCCCAATCCATCCAAGATCCTATTGTCAAATTTATTTTCCTAAAGTTCAAGCTTTGCACAGTGTCAGTATTGAAGCCAATGAGGTTTATTCGAGGCGCGATTATTGCTAATTGAAAACTAAAGTTCAGCTCTGCTTAAGTAACTTCTTGGATAAGAATCTACAACAGTTTCAGGTTGTTTACTGAATTATATGCTCCTGCCTCACCTGGTATGTGTAACCTTCCATTATCTGGCCCCGACCTGTCCTCTTCAGCTTTATCTCTGTGGTATTTTCCACTGAAACTTGGCTCTTCCTACTTCTGAGAATAAGTCCTGGGATTTCCCATTTTTCTCATGCTTTCTCACTGACTAGAATGCCTCACCTCACACAGAGACCCATGCACAAAGCCATACCTGATTCTCCCAATTGAAAAAAAAGCTTTCCCGGTTTCTGATCTTTGCAGCACCTGGTTTATACCACTCTTGGGTACTTACATCACTACTGCCCAGTTTGGGTTAAACTATAGTAATCTGTGGAATTGTTTTATCTCTCTGATTTGAAAGTAAGCCTGGTATGCTTGAAAGAATGTGAACTATGAGTTTGGAAAACTCTAAGTTCAGATAATGCCTCTCATTTATGAGCTGTATGACTTTGGACAAGTACCCTACCTTTCCGAGCTTTTTTTTTTTTTTTTAATCTATATAAATTATATATAATTGATTCACTTCTCCTTTCTCATGCATTGAGTTATTGTAAGTAAAAAGAAGATTCTACCTAAGCCAATCTCACTTGTAAATGCCAGAAAATGTGATCAAGATGGCGACCAATGAATAAAGGGAGACAGAAAGCTTGTACTTGAAAGTCTAAGAATTGTGGAAAAATGATGAGCTAAAGGAGTTGAACTAAGAAAAGAAAGAGCAGAAGAATAGTTTGGTTCTTTTTTTTTTTTCATTTCTTGAAGGAGTTTTATTAGTGGATAGTATACTTTCTGAGTCAGGGAGCAATATCTCTAGTTGCTCAAAGCAACAAAGCCTCTGGAAATCAAACAGAAGTCAAGCTCACTTCTCTTTATTTTTTTATTTAAAAAAAATTTTTTTTAATGTTTATTTATTTTTGAGACAGAGACAGATCATGAGTCGGGGAGGGGCAGAGAGAGAGGGAGACACAGAATCTGAAGCAGGCTCCAGGCTCTGAGCTGTCAGCACAGAGCCCGACGTGGGGCTCGAACACACAGACCGAGAGATCATGACCTGAGCCGAAGTCAGACACTCAACTGACTGAGACACTCAACTGCCCCTCACTTCTCTTTAAACCTGTCCATCCTGTACCGTGTCTTTCAGAATCAAGCCTTGAAAAGAAACAGTGTTACCCCAGCATACAGTGGGAGAGTAGCTGTTTTGCCTTCCAAAACAGAAGAAATTTATCATAATTTTCAAGGACAATTTCCTGAAATAAGTTGCCATTGCTTCTGCAGAAGAGGAAAAGAATTAATGTGCACATTAGTAATATTGCTACTCAAAGTGGTCTGTGGAGTTTGTTATACATTCACAATCACAGGCCCTGCATCTCAACTTACAGAGTAGAATCTACATTTTAAAAAGATACCTAGTGGGGCATCTCATTGGCTCAATCAGAAGAGTGTGGGACCCTTGATCTTGGGGTTTTGAGTTCAAGCCCCACATTGGGTGGGGTAATTAGAGATTACTTAGATAAATATTATGAAAGTAAGCAAAAAATATTAGGAAGCCATAAACAAAATGAAAACGCAACTTATTGAATAGGAGAAAACATTTACAAATCGTGTAGCTGATAAGGGGTTAATATACAAAATACATAAAGAAATCATACAACTCAATACAAAAAAACCTCCAAACTATCTGATTGAAAAATGGGCAGCAGATCTGAATACACATTTTTTCAAAGAAAGACCTACAGATGGCCAACAGGTATGAAAATGTCTTTGGGGCTGCTGAGTTGGAAGCATCAGACTCTTGATTTTGGCTCAGGTCATGATCTCATCGTTGTGAGATTGAGCCCCTCATGGTGCTCCATGCTGAGTGTGAGCCTGCTTGGGATTCTCTCTCTCCCTCTCTGTCTACCCTGCACATGCTTCCTCTCACTCTTTCTCTCTCTCAAAATAAATATATGAATTTTTAAAAATGTATTCAACATTACTAATCATCAGGGAAATGTAAATCAAAACCACAATGAGAAATCATCTAACATCTTTTAGAATGACTATCAAAAAGACATGAAATAGTGTTGACAAGGATGTGGAAAAAGGAACCACTTGTTTTATGTTGGTGGGAATGTAAATTGATGCAGCCACAATGGAAAACAGTATGGAAGTTCCTCAAAAAATTAAAAATTGAACTACCAGCAATTCTACTTCTGGGTATTAGTTGGAAGAAAACAAAAACACTAACTTGAGAAGATATATGTACCTCTATGTTTATTACAGCATTATTTACAATAGTCAAGATACAGAAACAACCTAAGTAGACATTAATAGATGAATGGATAAAGAAGATGTGATATATATACCCAATGGAATATTACTCAGCCATAAAAGGGAAAGAGATCGTTCCATTTGCAACAACATGAATGGACTTGAGGCCCTTATGCTAAGTGGAATAAATCAGATAGAGAAAGACAAATACTTCACAATCTCACCTCTGTGTAGAATCTTAAAAGACAAAAAGACAAACAAAAAAAACAAACCAACCTCACAGATAGAACAAATTGGCAGAGAAAGGGGTAGGGGGCTGGAGAAATAGATGAAAAGGTACAAGCTTCCAGTTATAAAGTAAATAAGTAATGCAGATATAATGTACAGCATGGCAACTATAGTCAATAATACTATGCTGCATATTTGAAAGTTGCTAAGAAAGCAGATCTTAGAAGTTCTCATCACAAGAAAAACAATTATGTAACTATATATGGTGATGGATGGTAACTAGACTTATATACAAATATTGAATCATTATGTTGTATACCTGAAACTAACGTAATATATGTCAATTGTACCTCCATTTTAAAAAAGACCCTGGTATTTCATAAGTACATTAGAGTTTGAGAAGCACTGATGAATAAAGCCCTTTCATGAGGATTTTAAGATCCTTAACATTAGGAAATCATTTTTTCTTCTCTTTTCACCTCAATCTTAGTCATTTGAGATTCTTTACTGTCCAGTAACAATTTGGACTAACGTGGGTTTGAAAAATGCAAAAACATACTAATGTAATATGGTTGGAAGAAGGTTCTTTAAGTGATGGCCTCTTTTTTTTTAAATGTTTTTATTTATTTTTGAGAGACATAGAGGCAGAGTGTGAGCAGGGGAAGGGCAGAGAGAGGGAGATACAGAATGTGAAGCAGGCTCCAGGCTCTGAGCCATCAGCACAGAGCCCGACACAGGGCTCGAACTCACAGACCATGAGATTATGACCTGAGCTGAAGTTGGCTGCTCAACCGACTGAGCCACCCAGGCGCTCCAAGTGATGGCCTCTTTTTCACTTGCAGTATACTGAGAGTGAGGAATGGCAGCCGATTAACTAGAAGTTCTTTCCTAGTCACTATACCTGGCCCTCGGGGTGAGTTTGTATTAGTCTCACATGAAAGAGCTATGGGTTGGACAGCTGAAATAGACTTTGAGGAAGTCAAATGGAGAGTCCCTTGCTAGCAGAATTTCAGATTCAGGTGGATGTTTGTTAGTATACACTGTCTGCAGGGCAATTTGGCAATGTGTTTGAGAACACTAAAACTCTTTGACCCAATGATACAACATTCTGAGAATTTATGTAAAATATGTAATCAAAGATGCACAGAAAGATTAATGAATGAAAACTAAAACAAATTTTTTAAGTTTATTTTTTTATTTTGAGAGAGAGAAAGAAAGCACAAGCTGGAGAGGGACAGGGAGAAGAAGAGACAGAACCCCAAGCAGGTTCCATGCCATCAGTGCAGAGCCCGACGCGGGGCTCAGACTCACAAACTGAGATTACAACCTGCGCTGAGATCAAAAGTCAGACACTTAACCGACCGCGCCATGCAGGCACCCCATGAATGAAAATATTTTATGTGCCTTTATTTATATTAGTAAAAACTTATAAATAACTTAGATATTCCACATAATAATGAAATGATAAGTTAGATTATGATGTGGCCATGTAACAGATTAATATGCAGCCAATAAAATATTATTTTCAAATTGGAAAAAGTTCATAGTATGCTAAATGTAAAGATAAACTCTCCAAATAAAAATGGAGTATGATCCAGGATGCCTGGGGGGCTCAGTTGGTTGAGTGTCTGACTTCAGATCAGGTCACGATCTCACAGTTCGTGGGTTCAAGCCCCTGGTCGGGCTCCGTGCTGACAGCTCAGAGCCTGGAGCCTTCTTTGGATTCCGTGTCTCCCTCTCTCTCTGCCCCTCATCTGCTCACAACCTGTCTCTCTCTGTCTCTCAAAAATAAATAAATGTTAAAAAAAATTTTTTTAATGAACTATGATACAAATTTTATAAAAAACTATTTACATGGGAGAGGAAAAAAGGAAAAGAAATATATAAAAGTATCGACAGTATTTTTCATTTTTAAATTGTGGGAAATTTTAATTTATTTTATGAATTTCATATTAACATCTTTTTGTAATGAATATGTATTATTTCTATCATTAGGAAAAAAATAAACTACTAAAACAAAACAAGTTCCTACTCCTTGATTGTTGCTTCTGACTTCAAGTCTTGAGTTGGAAAAGGGAGGAAAGTTGCAAAGGGTTTTTGATGGAACACTCTACCCCTTTTTTTAATTGCTGCCTCTGATTTGGAAGAAGGGACCCTCCATCAACAGACACCAAATACTTGTTGAAAATGATAAAGGTCTGACTACAGACATCCCTTTCCTTATCTTCTCCTAAATTCAAGACTGTAACAGTAATTCTTTCCGAGGTTACAAGTCCATTCCCCAAAGTAAAAAAAAAAAAAATTATTTTGGAATAATTATAGATTTACAGGAAGTTGCAAAGATAATACAGAGAGATTCGTTGTGCCCTTCGCCCAATTTCTTCTTGAAGCAATTTCTAAACATGAATTATTTGATGGATTTAATTTCTTTATTCTAAGAGTCTGAGATTCATGCTGAGCAGCAGTGTGGTACATTGTAAAGGCAAGTCCAGCCCCTTTGATATCTCTATTTTGAAAATGGTGTAATAATTTTTTTCTTAATTACCCGTGGTTGACCCTGAGCCAGATGCTGGCAAAGAAATCTCAGTCTGTTATGTTGCATACATTCCTCTATCTTATGGATGTGTAAATGTAACCTGTTAGATAGTTTTGGTTCAAGAGCGCATTCGTGCTGCCTTACCAGGTACTGGCAATTCCTCTGCTCAGCTTAGCTGATAAAAGGCGGGAGGAGACAGAGGGCAGAAAAGAGCATCTTAATTGATAAAAACTTCTCCATTGTTTGTAAGGTGCTGAGGTTTTGGCATAACATAAGACATTGAGGATTGAAAAGATAATACTTCGAAATGACATCTGCCTGGTTATGAGCTTAAAATGAAATGAAAAGACAAAACCTGTTTCTTTTGCCAAATTGCTAATGGTAAAGGCACCACAGCAGGGAGGTGACACTCTGGAGTCACACTGAGGGTATTTAAATCCTGGCTGTGCCACTTATGAACTATGTGGCCTGGGGCAACTTTCTGTTCCTTAATATCTTTACCTGCCTGGCCCATAGTAGGCACTCAAGAAGTATTAGTTATTGTTTCCATTGTAGAAATTATAAACAGTGAATTCACATACTTTGAGATTCCTAACCACCTTACTTACATAATTCAGGAATTTTTTTTTAAGTGTTTGAGAAGGATTCTGTTTATTAATTCTTTAAATGTTTGGTAAAATTCACCAGTGAAGCCATCTGGTCCTGGACTTTTGTCTATTGGGGGATTTTTGATTATTGAGCCCATCTCCTTACTAGTAATTGATCTGTTCAGAATTTCTGTTTCTTCATGATTCAGTCTTGGTAGTTCGTATGTTTCTAGGAATCAAGAAATCTTTAAAATGACTATAAAATTGCATATAGACCATGATACTGTCAATTACAAGACACCAAGATACACTTTGATTTTAGACTCTAGCAAATGATTCTCTACAATCTCTGGCATCCACTTTTTAAATTTTTGGAATTCTCTTTCATATGCTGAAACACGTATGTCCAAGTGCCCAGCTGACACAATTTCCTGTCTAATTCTTGTGTTTGTCTCCCATAACTAGTCAGACATCTTAATACTTTTATGTTCACTTCATGTAGATGTTGAAAAATTATTTGGGAGAAAATCGAATGAGATTATTGACCATAGGGCTACCGCTTTTCAGGTCTAGAGCCCAGGACAGGAATAATTTGGCTTTGGCTATCCAATGGAAGGAGTGCCTACGTTGCAAAAAAATTCCGGATATTTTGGCCAAGGTAAGGGAGGAGCATTTTCCTAATCCACATAAAGGCATCCTATGAGTTAATTGATTAGTTCAATTACAAGTAGAAGAAACAGTTAAGTGGCCAAATGTATGAGTACATCTTAGAGGGGGAAAAAAACCTCGGCTACAATCTCTTCTTAAATAGAAAATGCCAGGATTAATACAGTTTTTGAATGTTCTGATGTGCTCCAGCATCCCTCAGAAACACTGCATATTCTGGGATCGTAGAATCGCAGAAGAGAAAAACATAAGAAATCCTAAGGATCGCACAGCCCAAACCCTTCATTTCACAAAAGAATAGGAAGTGTTCCCAATGGAAGTGACTCATTTAAAGGTATTGGATATATCCGGTAGCCGAGCTCAGATATTCTGACTCCCTGTAATAACTGCAGTACTGATTTTCAGGTACATAGCTCTGAGCACCTTTTCGTGTGCTCTCTTTCCCTCCCATTGTCTTTATTTTTCCTTCTCTCCATTACAAACCAGTCATTCCCAAGGTCTTAGCTTCCTTGAGGAGGAGCCTGAGAAACAAAGCATCTCTTATGTCACGGCATGCAGATCCCCACCCACTACTTGATCCTCAACTACAGAAGGGTTTGTGTTTATTATCCACATCCACGCAGACGAGATACTATGTAAAGAAGCAAAATTTAATGAAATGACTGCTCAAAATCCCACATAGTTAACAAGATGGTCTTTCTGTGCCCCGTGGCATCCTCTGCTTGGACAGTCATCTCTACCTGATTTTTAGATATGCCAACCGTCTGATAAAGTAATGGAAATACAATGCCAACTGATTGCAGACTGAAGTTGTAAATCCTGGTAAACTTGCCAGAATTCCAAGAGGTCCGGTCCTGTAAAATAAATCCTGAGATATACACCTTATAACTTTCTTCCCTCTCATTTTTCAGACAGCCAATGTCACTGATAATGAGGATCCGACAAAGTTTAAGATTAAACTTGTTAGGGGCGCTTGTTAGGGGGTCATGATCTCATGGTTCATGAGTTTGAGCCGGGCTCTGTGCTGACAGCTCAGAGCCTGGAGCCTGCTTCGGATTTTGTGTCTCCCTCTCTCTCTGCCCCTCCCCCACTCATGCTCTGTCTCTCTCTCTCTCTCAAATATAAACATAAAAAAAAAAGATTAAACTTGGTAATTAAATAAGTGCGATGAGAATCATAACACAAGAAGCATTTTTAAATGAATACTTTAATTAATAAATTGATGAACCATCATTTTAAATCATGATGCAAGAATCACGTATATTTTGTTCCATCAATTGCTCCGAGCAAAACAAAGCCAAGACTCAATTCATTCTAAGACTTCATGCATAGTTTCCAGCATGACCTAAATTTTGTCCAACATAAGATAAAGTGAACTGACTTTCATAAGTTGCTTCTTCAAAAGACAGAGTTTCAATCAAACATTTACTTATCACTTACAGTGAAATTATGGTTCCCTCTTTAAGTGATCCCTCTCAGATCCTCGGAGAGGGAATATGAGCATACATGAGCAAAGATCAGAAGACAAGAAGGACAGAGAGTAAAATGTTAGGATAGGCTGTCTCTTGACTGGTAGTGTGGCAAGTAATCATTTTCTTCTGAGAACTTTTCTAAACTTTTCAAAATTTTCTAAAAATAAGTGTATGGTATATTGATTGCTTTTGAAATGCAAAAATATTTACTTTTAAGGGGCATCTGGGTGACAAGTGTCTTCCTCTGGATCTCAACTCAGGTCTTGATCTCAGGGTTGTGAGTTCGAACCCCACGTTGGACTCTGTGCTGGGCATGAAGGCTCTTTAAAAAAATAATAAGTAAAATAAAATAAAATAAAATGGCAGAATTCTCCTTCTACTTCATCTCTTCACAATCCTCACTTCCACTAAGGGCCTGCGGTATTGAGGCTGCAGTTTCTCTCTTTTCAAAGACATTAATTATTCTAATTGTTTTATATTTCTGAGTAATTTTGGCCTTATTCTAAGGCTTTTTATGACCCTCATTTTTGAAGCAAGGGAGATGGTGTGGGTAACATCAGACAGGTAGGAAGCGTAATTTGGGGTTTGACTTTTCTTGCCTCAGCATGTGAAGTTGTCCTGTGAAATAAAACATTTTCCTTTTCTTCCCCTAAAACATGACGAGCCTTTTCATGATTTCTATCCTTTACCACGTCAAGTACGAGAAGTCATTGGTCTGAAGCTCTTTTTCTAGCAATAATCGGCTAGTGAGCCAGTTATCTATTGAAGCCACCCCAGTTCATGATGATAAAACTATCATGCCCACATGTATGAGAACCATAGACATAGTTCTGCCTGCAGGAAAACAATGGCTCGTTCTCTTTCTACCCAAAAGCCAATTTAACGTTTTTTTATATATTTATTTCCTTTATTCCTCTATTTTCCTGTATACATTCTGCCTCCTTCCACAAAGGAGATGAATATATTTTCCCTTCTAATTCCAAAATTGTATGGCTGACAATAAAAGACAAATATATTGAAAGAGTAAAATAGAAATAAGAGTTAAAAGGTCAGGAATGAGAAAATTATAAACAAATAGTAGTAACTTTGTGATGAATTAATATATACTATATTGTAAATACACTTGCGTTAGTCAATTTGTAAGTTGTGTAAATTGTCAATAAAATTAGGGATTGAAAAAGGCTTACAAAGGCATAGGTCTTGGAAAACTGTATAGTTGTTATTTTTGACCAAATTTCACTCTAAACTGCCTGGCAATTAAAGCTAAAAGAAATGAACACTCAGCATAATTTTACTTTCCTTCATTGATTCAGCAGGGGACTATATAGTAGATGTATATGATGAAACAATTATTAAAATCGAAATTGACAAGGCGCCTGGGTGGGTCAGTTGGTTGAGTGCCCACTTCTTGATTTCAGCTCAATTAGTGATCCCAGGGTCGTGGGATTGAGCCCTGTATCCGGCTCCATGCTAAGTGTGGAGCCTGCTCGAGATATTCTTCCTCTCTCTCTCTCTCCCCCTCTATTCCCTCCCTGCTTGCATGATTTCTCTCTCTCTTTCAAAAAAAAAAATTAAAAAAATAAACCAAAACAAAATAAAATAAAATCACAACTGGCAGAAAACCTATGCCAAACAGGCAATACGACCTCTACTATTGAGCCTGAAAAAATGTTATCTTTGACCAGACAATGATTTAACTTATCCTTTGCTACTCTCTGTAGATTATTTAGATGGCTTATTTCCATTTTGACTTCAAGAGAATTTTTTTCTTTTCTGATAGTGTACTCACAAAGATTAGGGTTAGAAAATGTTAACCCTAACAATCTAACAAATCTTACTGCCATCAATATAGTTTAAATAGTTCTGAATTATCCCTCATCTGTTTCTTCTCAAAGTTGTTTATTCCTTGAAAATAGCAGAATCTAGACCTGAAAGAAAGGACCTTAGAACTTCTGTCATTCAACCGCCTCATTTAGCAGTTATAGGCATATTTTCTCAGTGTCTTAGTTTCTGAAAATAGATACAGTACAATTTTCAAAAAAACATGACACACAGATAAGTAAGAAAACGAACATGGGTCAAAAATTGTATTTAACTTGGTAATTAGTGAAGGAACCAGTAGGATATTAAAACCGATATGAAGAGCAATTGAGAAACTAGATTTAAATAGGCAATCTAATTCGTTTCTTTCTCAAGTATAAGATTGTCTAGCCTGCTAGCAGGACCACATATCACAACCTATGGGGTTCCGTTCCACTGGAGAGAAACCATTTGCCTTTCTACTAGACAAAAGTCATTCCTTGTTGTTTGTAGATTCCATATCTGCACATTCGCCTACTCGTGAAAATTTATTTGTTTTTTTAAAATCAATATTCACCATATTTCCATGGTCATTCGAGGACATGCACAGAGCAGAAAAAAATTTGAGTTGTCTGATGTGCACATTCCCAGCTGAGGTCAAGCAAAGTGACACCCTGCCTCCTTGTTTCGCTCTCACATCGTAAACAAGTGTACTTTTTGTGGTTTATTTAGTGCCATGTGTTTTGTTTTGCTTTCATGTTTGTGCTTTTTGGTTGGTGATTCCTCCATTTATTTATTTTTTTGATTCCTCTGTTTAAAATGACCCTTAGGCATAGTGCTAAAGTGCTGTCTAGTGTTTCTAGAGCAAGAAAGCTGTGATATGCCTTATGTGTGCACAAGTTTTGTTCAGACATGAGTTGTGGTGCTACTGGCCAAGAGTTCAATGTTAATGAATTAACTATATATACAACACATATACAGTTCAGTGTTCATAGTGCCTTTATAGACTATCACTACTGGGAATAATAAGACCCGATTACATCCACGAGTAAATCTCTGCCCCTGCAGAGTTGTAAAATAGACCTGTAAGTAGCGAGTCAAGCCTCGCACTGCCCCACTAGACACTTGTGATCCTTCTGCATATTTCCAAATTTCAGGCATTTCTAGTAATATTTAGTTAGCTTTGTAAAATGCCTTGACCCCCACTAAAGTTCTCTGCTTTTCCCTTAAGTTGCAAAACAAAAAGCAAGGTATATTTCCCTGCTTACATTTTGACCAGTGCCATGTGGTATGCATTTTTCCTTCATTCTAACTCCAGAATTGCATTCCAACCTTCATAATTCAGTTTCCTGTGCTTTTAAACGTCATTCCTTTAAATACGTGTTAAGCTGTTACTCACTCTCTCTTAAATCCTTTCCTGCTATCCCTACTTTTGGGAAAGCTTTTATTTCAGTTATACGGTTATGATATCATGACTTTGCTCCTAAGCCAAATGTAAACTGGTGATTCAAACTACAATAATCTCCCTGGATTTGTTTGTTTTTAGAAGTTTCGAGGATCTAATTTAGGAAGTACTATTAAAGAGAAGAGCCATTGTGGTAGTAGCACAGGAGGAGGTTTCATCGAGTTCTGTCATGCTCGAGATGTGTGATCGCCGGTAAATCATCAAATTGCTCTGGGCCTCAGTGTCCTCATCTCTCTCGTCTCTAAATGAAGTTAATAACTACCCAGCCTTCCTACCTCCACTATTGTTTTAGCAGCCAATTTGAAGTGGATAAAGAAAACAAGGTCCATCCTAGTCCCAGAGGTCAGGAAGTAATGTTTAAGCCGAAACTTGAAAATAAGGGGAGAGAAGGAGTAGCTTGGGAAAAGGCTCTTCTGGAAGGCAGTGTATAAGGCTTGGGGAACTGCAAACCCAGGGCGAGACTGGATTGGGATGTGGGTTCTACACCACCTTCTTTCTACTAATTGTGAATGTTCTTCAATCCATTCTTCTGTTGAACAATTTAAAATAATCATATGCTTATTTACATAATACATCCCCTATTACGTGAACTTTCCCAGCTTCTTTTGCATTGCTCTCCATCTTAAAATTGTGATAAAAAGCTCTTAATCAAGCTTTTCCAATTCCCATCTACAATCATCAATTTTTACTTAAAGCTGATGAGTATTTGTATTTTTCAGCCAAACAAGAGTAAGAATATATAAAAAGAAAACAAGTATATCCCTGACATCTGCAAAAAGTCAAGGAGCTGTCATAGGATTCGTAATGAATGTCAAGAATTCCCTGTGACATAGGGAAGGTTTTGATCCTATTTTACTTGATGTGGCAAATTACAAGCACATTTAAGTCCAAAAGAGATCTGAGCAGGTTGAAGCGGGCCAATTTATCCACCCACCCTTCCATCCATTCATCCATCTAACCATCCCTTTATCTCCTTTATGCCTCTTAACCCTGTTCACCTCTTTCACCCATCCCCCATGCCTCTGGCAACACCAGTTTGTTCTCTGTATTTATGAATCTGGTTTTGTTTTGTTTTGTTTCAGTGGCTAACTCATTTTAATAAGCAAAGTGTTGCCTCAAATTCAGTAATGTGGGTGCATAAGCTTACTGCTGCACTGCCATGAACTGAATTACTAGGGAAACTCTAAGGCTTCAGAAATAGCTTTCAATCAACAATTGGGAAGTTACATTGCCTTGTGAAAGGTGAGCCTGCTAATTCAAAACAAAACAAAACTGTTTAAACATCTGGCCTCATGACATAATCATACAACACTTTCAAAAGCATATTGGGGGCACCTGGGTGGCTCAGTTGGTTAAGCATCCGACTTCAGCGCAAGTCGTGGTCTCACCGTTTGTGAGTTCAAGCCCTGCATCAGCCTCTGTGGCTGACAGCTCAGAGCCTGGAACCTTCAGGTTCTGTGTCTCCCTCTCTTTCTGCCCCTCCCCTGCTTGTGCTCTCTCTCTCTTTCTCTCTCAAAAACAAAGAACATTAAAAAAGATAAAAAACAAAACTATTGGCATGAATCAAGCTGGAGACACTGGGCCTGATATCAGAAAGCACTCTGTTTAAAAAAGCTCCTTCTAAGAAAAATCTGAAAGCAAAAAGAGAAAGCTTTCATTAGAACCATGAGACACTTCACTGTTTCAAAATCTAACCAAACCTATTTTAAATAAGAGTCATTTAACGCAACATGTGCTTACTATGAATGTCTTTAGACTATAAACCAATTCCTACAGGGTTTAGCAAAGTTAACATACTGTTAACTGTGATGAATATGCTAATCACAGCTGAAGGAAGATTATACAACTGCATCTTATCACATTATCTTATTTTGTTAAAAAAATATTCTTTGTGTGTTATCAGTATGTTATATAAAATGATTTAAAAACAGGTCACATATAGTGGTGCTTTGGTAGCTCAGTCAACTGAGCGTCCGACTCTTGATTTTGGCTCAGGTGTTGATCCCAGGGTTGTGGAAGCGAGTCCCATGTTGGGCTCTGCGTTGAGCGTGGAGGCTGCTTGGTATTCTCTCTTTCCCTCTCCCCTCTCCCCTAATCTCTTTCTCTCTCTCTCTCTCATTCTCTCAAAAAAAAAAAAAAAAAAAAAGGTCATATATAGGAACAAAGCCAATTTTGCGATCTAAAATGATAGCTCAGATAGTAAAATATGAATTTCAATTATGAGATGTGATTATTCTGTGATGAAGTGTTCATGACTCTAAAATAACTATTTTAATTCAATGTAATTTATTTTATAAGGAAACAACTGCAAACTTTCAATTAAGGGATATAAAACATACAATAATACCATGTAAATTAAAAGGCAAGGAACAGTTAGACACTAGCTTTTTCCGGCTATGTTCTATCTACATCCGAAAAGCTTAAAATATTTTACCATAAAAGTCACATTATACAATTTGGCTATTGCAATAAAAAATAGAAAGTAAAATGCCATGTTATTCTACCAAGGCGAATGTACTAATTCCACAAATGAACATACTTATTGCCTATTATGCTAGCTGAGTGTCCTGTCGGCCAAAGAATAAACGAAAATGCAAGTTACATAAATTCTTTTTTTTTTAACGTTTATTTATTTTTGAGAGACATAGAGACAGAGCGTGAGCAAGGGAAGGGCAGAGAGAGAGGGAGACACAGACTCTGAAGCAGGCTCCAGGCTCTGATGAGCCGTCAGCACAGAGCCCAATGTGGGGCTTGAACTCACAGACCGTGAGATCATGACCTGAGCTGAAGTTGGCTGCTTAACCAACTGAGCCACCCAGGTGCCCCAAGTTACATAAATTCTTACCATGACCAAAAGAAGCATATTATTTCTCCAAGCACTCTTTCTTGGATATTAAATTCTAAAAGGAAGTAGAATTAATGTTTATTTTTTATTTTATATATGCTGGGATATTTACATAAATGGTAGGATTTAATCATCTCAGTGAGCATCATATTAATCCATTTTCCATTCTATGAGATATAGATTCAAATCTAGGGCTGCTTAATTCCAAGGTTTATCCTTTTTCCACATTTCCCAACCACTTTGTACA